>VUQH01000210.1:0-14790 GCA_015106775.1 Etroplus canarensis | reverse complement strand
GCTTAAAAGAGAGAGAGAGAGAGAGAGAGAGAGAGAGAGAGAGAGAGAGAGAGAGAGAGAGAGAGAGAGAGAAGTTAGCAGGAGGAGAGGATGAGAGAGGCAGGAGGAGCACGGTATTAAAAGTGCTTGTCATGAGGAGAATTTGACCCATCAGACTACTTTGTTCAGCCGTCAGCGAGAGTCTTGAAAATGAAAGTAGACGTGCACTCCGTCAGACGTGCAGGCTGACACACAGAGAGTCATGTTTCCATCACTTCAGAGGGCATTACATTGACTTACAGTCATTTCCTGGAGCTTTACCCCAACCTTAACTACTTCTTGAGAATACCTGTCCTAACCCACCCAAAAATGTTGTCACCGAAAAAAGAGGCAAATCCCCACTACATACTGCTTGCTGTTTTACCTGCATTATGGCTTATGTTGTTCCAAAGCCAGACTATGGTAAACATTTAGGGAATAAAATGACTATTTTGGAGTTGAAATGTGAGTCTGATATACTACCATTTTAGCCCTATATGCTGACGCAAAATGCATGTAAACAAACACAGCTGATCAAATTCCTCCAGTCTGAATGGTAAGATAGTGGTTTATCTGTCTTTCACTTATTCTTCCTTAACGCCACTGTTTGAACCAAACAATATAACCAGAACCTCACTGATGCAGGAGCTCATCTGGCTCACGATCCATCACAATTTGCAGGTTATTTTAACGTGTTAATTTTTCTAGCCATTGTTTGGCTGCATTGCACAAACAAATGAGAATTAAAATCCAGTGAGAAGTCAAGGAGTCTCACAAGCAGTCAAATTCAGGACAAATTAATCTTTTTCACCATCAAATGAAAGCGTTTGAGTTCAGGAGTATTATAACTACATGGTCAGTACATGGTCAACACATCAGTATGTCATTGCAATGATCATATTAGTCATGTTAGCATAATCGTGATAAGAAGGCCCCAACCACATCTGCCTAATGTGGGAGTAAAGCAGTAGGACCACATCCTTCATGATCATGACTAATAAGATCATGATCATCACCATCTGAAAGGATTCATGTGGTATGCACTATGTATGGCAAAGGGATATTTCAAGCTTCACAGTGCTATTTGCAGTAGGTCTACCATCTAACAGAAGAAAACCATCAAGAATCTGCCAACAGTATAGGAATGCTGAATATAGAGAAGGTACCTGACCTGCACAATTTGCACTTCCGATCTCATCATGCAAAGTGAGTTGTTGCTAATGTGGGAACAACAACAACATAGCAACACTACTTCAATGCATTGCACGGTGCAGAGTTGTCTCTGTACATGGCTGACCCATAACAATATGGCGACCACACTGAGACCCAAGATTCAACTACCAGGTAATGAAGCCAATACGATAAAATGCATGACCATAAATATATTTTATTCTAGTGAGTGGCAGAATTAAAGAACAATGTCTCACACATGCTTTGTTTTAAGTTCACCTTTGGAGTTATGGAATGGTAGGCAGTGGACAACAGGGGAGTTAGCCAAGCTCTACTTTTACACTTTAATCATTATTCCATCAGGATGAGTGTCCTTGTATTATAGTGGTTTACACATTCACCTTACAAGCGAAAGGTCCCTGGTTCAATTCCAGATGGAGACACAAGCCCCTCTCACAATGGAGGGTTGCATCAGGAAGGGCATCTGGCATAAAACCTGTGCCAGATACCAATGTGGATTAATCCACTGTGGTGACCTCTTGGGGAGAATATGAGGGAGCAGCATAAGGTACATTAATGTCTCTACAACAGTACATAGTAAGGTATATTTAATCTTCCACCAGGATATTTTGAGGATCACATACTTAATTTGGGTGCATTGTTATGCACCAATTTGCACATGTAGACCATATATAAATTGGGCGACTGTGGCTCAGAAGGTAGAGCAGGTCGTCCTCTAATAGAAAAGTTGTCGGCTCGATCCCCGGCTCCTCCAGTCTACATGCCGAAGTGTCCCTGGGCAAGAGACTGAATCACAAATTGCTCCCAATGCATCCATCGGAGTGTAAATGTGTGTGTGATAGTTAAATGTGCTTAAAGGCATAGAATAAAAAGCTATGTCAGTGAGGCTTGTAATAAAAAGTGCTTTGAATGCTCAGCTAGAGCAGAAAAGTGCTATATAAGCACCAGTCCATTTACATTGATTTATGTTTATATACTGTAGGGAAGGCTGTAACAAGCTGACAATTCTGTTTTAATATCAGGATACATTTGAGTTTTTTAAGTTTTTTAAGTTGTGCTTAAATGATTGCATGTCACCTACTGACATAATTTATACATTATCTTAATTTCTAAATCCATGGACTTTGTCTTTCAGCAGGATTTCTGCTCATATTCAAGACTTTCAGCACATTCAATAAAAGTCAAACATAAGTGATGTTTTTACTGAGTTTTTCACAGAAAACCAGAATATCTGACAACAATTTATTAAGATTACTGAACAAACTACAGTAGCAGTGACCCTTAAAAAAGCAGCAGTGAATCTGAAAAAAGCGGCTTAGACCTTAGTTTGTGAGGAAAAGATCTGAATATTGTGCCTCCTTCTCCGTTGTCTTCATGGGCCCCCCATTGCTAACAATGTACAGTAAAATTAGAAACTTACACAACAATGTGCAAAATTCTAAAGCCACCCCACATTTCTTAAAATTTTGCTAGGAAAACGGGACATGGGGCAGCTTTTTATTGGAATGTGTGCAAACATAAATGAAAATATAGTACTCAAGGAAACAAACAGCACAATTCTAACAAACTTGAAAGTCAATATTTAGTATGACCTCTTTTATTCTTCAATAGTTCCCTCAATTTTTTCAAGGACACACTGCACAAGAAATCAAGAAATGACAGGTTCTCAGCTAATAGCTCTTTGGGAATCCCCTTGTTAGTGTAAAGGTACTATTTTATTCCTGTCAAACTATTCTGTCTTGGACATTTTTTGTTGATTTGATGAGAGGAACGGGAACAAATGACGTGTTTTTGTGCCAGGTTGGTTTAAGTGCTTTAAGATCCAATTTGAAATTGGTTCTTTGCCGAGTTGTCTGTTATGTGTTGAAGCAACACCAATTCATTCCATGTGTTAGACGTCTTTTTTAACTTGAATGATTCATATGTCAGTGTTAGTGGGGAGGCAGTGACTCATTCAAATGGAGGACTGGGAACTAGAGGTTTGCAGAGACCACAATCCGCCTGGACCTGGAGGCCAATTCAAGCCCCGCCAATTCAAGACCCCATTCTGACAGAGGTGGAGCGGAGGCCAGAGAAGTGTCACTCACCCTCTCCCCGTCACCACCAAGGTGTCCTTAATCAAGGTACTGAACCCCCACTGTGCTTCTTGGTGCCATCCGGGGATTAATAAAGTATGTTCATGTTCATCTTCAGTGACCCCCCACCCCCCACCCCCCAAAAAAAAGAAAAAAATCTGAACACGGTCAGGTCCGAGCAGCCAGTGTCCAAAGAAAAACTTTTAAAGACCTTCAGAAATCATAGTTGCTCCTCAAGACTACTTAAAAAATTACAAGAAAGTCTGGTTCCTTGGATGCAAAATATAAAGAAATAATGGGGGCTCAAGACTTTTGCACAGTATAAGTAAATGATATGTAAATCCTTCTAACTTCAGGCACTTTGATGTTGTGGCAGGAAAACAGCAGCTGAGCATAATAACTGGCAAGCTAAAGGAATATAACTTAGAGTTGCTCTTGCACAACATGGCACTGCTTCTGATAATGAGGAGAGCTTTTAACTTGGTAAATAAAAAACAAAGTGTTAATTCAACCAAATGTGTACATTTCATAGTCCAAGGGCAATACCCCTGTGTGTTTGTTGGAAATGCTCCTCTTAGCTCTGGTGAAGAACACAAAGATGCATTTGTGCCTTTTGTTCTGTGTTTTGCTGATAAATGTACACTGATCCATCATGATAAGCCTTCTGATGTCTGATAGGACTCAGGCGGAGAAATAAGCCAGCAGCACACTGAAGGACAGCTACACGTTTAAGTCAGTCAGCTGTTCCCCGACCCCTTCATCTTTTTTCTGTTTGTTCCGATTTCTTTCTTCATACAATCGTGCTTACTTTCACTCTCCACTTTAACATAGGTGCCTCTCATCCCTGAGGAGCTCTCAGGCATGTGACCAGTCAACCAATCTGGTTTAAAGATTGATGGCCCCTGCGGCCAATGGAACACATTCCTGCTCCACAATCAACAAATTATCTTCAAATGAAAACTCGACGACCTTACCCCCAGTGTTTTCTCTAGAAACACTGAGATTCCAATGACCCGAGAAATATTTTGTTTTCCAATACGCAGAGGATTGGTGTTAAGGTAGAGCGCCTCTACATGAAGGTCCGCACCAGTGTCACTGAAGGTCACTTCTAGCGTTTCCTGTCTCTTATTAAACGTACATGATGATATTTGATGTCACACAGAATTAAGAAAAAATACAATGGTGTAAATGTGTGTGTTTATTCATGTTTGCTCAGGTGTGTGTTGTATGTGTATGAAGCCCACGTTTGTTTCAGCAGGTTGTGTCTGGATTAGCTGGGGCCAAAATGCTTCCTCCCAGACAAGCTGCGCGTGTGTGCGCGTGTGTGGGTGTGTGTGTGTGTGTGTGTGTGTGTGTTTATGTGTGTTCGTGTGCGTGTCCATCTAGGATCCTCCCGTTTGAGCTATTTACTGATATGGAGGAAGGATGAGCTCATCTCCCTGCAGCTGGCCAGCAATATGGCAACTGATATCAATTTTTTGTATTGTTTTGCTTCTACCATTCCCCCTTATAAAACTGCAATTTTATGAGAATTATGTCAATTAAAAGCACATTGATGAAAAAAATTTGACTGCAAGAGACAAAAACAAATAGTAGGATGTCCCTCTTAGGCTGAAAGTTGCACCTCTCCTTGCACTAAAAGTAGTACAAGCCATTTGTCTCAGGCTATATTGCACTGCAGACCCTATACTAAACAAAAGGGGATTTCCTTTAAAGATCTAACTTGACATACAAGAGCACAGATCAACAGTGAATTACATCTGGTCATACAACAGAGAGTCCACTAAATATTCATCATCAAGTATTCCATTTTAATCTTCAGAGGAAAAAGCTTCATCAAGAGGGAGGTGGGATTATGAAGAAAATGAGCTACCGGTGTATGGGAAACTGACTCAGCAACAGTTTTCTAAGGCAGTTGAGTAATTTGCATGATAAAGTTAGCTTTGGAGTGCGCACATTTCTGTTGAAACTCTCCTGGGGTTAAGATAACCCATAGAACAGAGCGGTGGCTCTCAAATTATGTGGGGAGAGCCTCGTTTGTGGGGAACAGAACCATTACAGGTGGGTAACAGTAGGCCGGGGAGGGGATGTGGGGTGAAGTTACATTTCTGTTATTAACTAACCTAAAAAAAAAGTGGGATGTAAACATTTTTCAGCTTCTAAAGCTTGGCATGCCACCAAAAGAATCGCCGGATTAGAGGATGAAGAAAGGTTACGTACTGGTCATATACACAGCTTAACCAATGCATCACTGTCCTTTCAAGAGAATAAAGCTGTTTTTAAGCCTTCAGACTTTTTTTTTTAAACCAACAATTTTAATTAATAGTAGTAAGTGAACTGAATGCCGCTGTCGTGACCTTTAACCTCCAAATAATGTTTTCTTTGGTCAACTCAGACCCAAAATTTATAACCCACAATGGACAGGCGCTCCCTGGAAACACAGGTGGTGGACCGGACTGACCTGGAACAGGCTGAAGTGTCTGCCTCTCTGAAGCTATCTGAATAAACAGTGGCCACCTTACAAATAATGTAACAGGGAGCAAGAACGGCTTGGTGTGGATCTGGGCTCATTTCCAAGAGAGAAAACTTCAAGAGAATGGTACTACCAGCTCAGTTTTTCATATTTTATACAGCCTTGAACCAACTGCAAGTGCATACACACACAATCACAGAGAGAGAGAGAGAGAGAGAGAGAGAGAGAGAATGAATTGTGGTTTGAAATAACTTCACTCATGGAATTCAGAGAAGTTGGTTCAGTTAGGGTTGACACAGGTATCTTCTTAAATCAGTGACTCTCAGACTTTTTTTTTGGCATGCCTCTCTTCAGAAGTGAAAAAAGTTTGCATCCCACCTCACACAAAAACGCACATTACACACTGCAGAATTTTATCAGTCACTATCAATAGCAACTCAGTGCATTTAAGCATGTAGACATGGGCGAGACAACCAAGCTGAGCTTCAGAATCGGAAGAAAGGTGACTTAAGGGACTTTGAACGTGGCTTTGCTGGTGGTGCCAGACGTTGTTGAATCTATGTTACAATAAAAGGCAGGACTGAAGGCAAATGGATGTCCAGGATGTACCTAATAAAGTGTCCAGTGAGTGCATATTATCTCAGTCTTAAAAAGAAATAAAATAATTAAGACTACAGGAATATTGAACTGCTTTACCATTCAACCTAACATAATTAGTTCAATGCATTGTTACATATTTGTAAATTATTCTTTGAGGCCTTTTTGAAATATGGCCCTCTACCCTCCCACAACAGGCAAATAACTTAGACAAGGAAATAACTCAGTATCAATGTATAGGAGAGAAATGTCCCATATTCTTGTGGAAATGTGGATTTCCAAGAACAAACGCTTTATAGATGTTTTTGTCGAAGCAGATGTGAACGAGAGGACAGAGGGAGATGTAGTGATATACAGAGATAGTCATACACACACTCAGATGTTGGCTTACTGTCAGCTTTAGCAGGCTGTGCGAAGTAAGTTATGTTCTGGCTGTTGCAGACAATTCTTCAAAGATACTATCTCTGTCTCCAAGTGGACGGCTGAGGGAGCAACTTCCAAATCAGTATGTATGTATATTTTCAGCATTGAATAGAAGAGTAACAAATCACCTCTCTGTCCTTAATATCCCGCCAAATCCACCGACACAATCTGAAACTGCAGACATGAGTTAATATACATCTGAAAATAGATCCAAACATCTGACCCACTTGAGATGCCTTTGATTTAACTTGCCAGACACTTAAATTTGTCTGATGCTGAAACAGCCTGAAAGGAACTGGTGATTAATCAGCCTCATTAAAATGCTTTGTTAGCTATGGCTTTGTGATGGTCATCATAATATTTTTGGTTCCACGTATATGGTGAATCGACATTATATTAGAGCCTTAAACTGAGGGAACCCTGCAGGTATTGTTTGACCTTTGCACATGTTCAGAGGAAATGCAGACATTGGTATGAAAAAACACAAAAACAGTCTTCATATAAACACACAAAACCAGAACTGACTCGTGTCCGATAAGGAGAACCTACTAGTAAAACAACGTCTATAAATAGGATAAATAAACAGACTGATATCGACCTCTGTCTGGCTTCTGCCAATACTCGACCCTGTCCAAGTTTCATCAGGTTTAACAGGCACTGATAACTCTCGCTTGTATCCTAAACCACATAAAAAGCAACACAGAGAGAAAGATGAAAAGCCCAAGACATGCGTGAAAAGCAACAAAGTGTAAACAATGAAAGCAATGCAGTCAAGGCCACAGCAGGCTCCAATAGCTGGGTGGTGAGGGAGTCTCTTTTAATGTTGTGCTACAGAAAAAAGTACCAACTGATTCACACACCAGTAGTCAGGTACACATTTGAAATAAGAGAGAAAAGTTTCTGTTAGGATGATGCTGTTTACCAATTAACCCAATGGTGGGGTGGCAAGGTGCAAGAAATGTTCTTTGACCTTTTTGCACAGGGTTTGCACGTTCTTCCTGTGGTTCTCTGTGATGGACCGGTGTCCTGTCCAGGGTGTACCTGGAATCTCACCCTATGTCAGCTGGGATATGCTCCACCACTCACCTAGTTCAGAAAATGAATGGATGAATAAATTCTTAGTTCAATATTTTATCCAACATTGGTGAAATATAATAATGTGTACTGTTGCAAAGACTTAAATATTCAGCAAGCTAGACATTTGCCATCAGCTTAGCATAAAGATTGAAAACAGAGACAGCTAGTCTTGCTTTGTCAAAATGTAACAATATGTCAGCAAATCCAGCTTTCACTAATAACACGTTGTATCTTGGGGGTTCAAAAACTGGCAGGGTTTCTTGGCTGGAATTGCTGATTGTCTGTGTCTGTTTTATTTGATATCAAAAGAGATTACTAGCCTTTAATTTCAGACTAAAACCAGTTCCGATTTAAATTTTAAGAAAATATGGCATGTCTTAGTAACCAAGGATCGGGACCACCAGTGACATGGTCTTTGGATTTTGGTGTTTGAGTGGACTGTTTTTAAGTTTCCTTATCCTTAGTATTGTTTATTCAACATCAGTTAGTGTTTTGAATTTTTATTCTTGTTATATTTTAGTTCCACTCACCATTTGTGTTTTTTCTATTATAAGTTCCCTCAGTGTCTCCTTAGTATCATCCTGCTGTGTTCTTATCCTTCTATGAAGTTCAGTCTTGTGTCTGTGTTCTCAGGTATGACTGTTTCCCACTTCCAGTTTTATTTTGGTGACCATTATGTCTTATGTCTTGTGTTCAGTTTTACTTCCTCCCCTGCCTCATTCGTAATCAAATGTTGTCACCTACTGTATGTTTCTCTCCCTCCTTTGTCTCATTAGCAGTTAGTCTGTGTATATATAGTCCCACAATTTCTTTGCTCCCCGTTGCATTGTTTCCATCACTAGCTGTGTGTTTTATGTTCCATAGTCCTTGTTCTGTATTCCTTGAGTTTTTTTTGCTTGTTTTTTGAAAGACTTTGTCCATCAATAAATATGGCTCGCTTTTTGCTTTACCTTGTATGCCTGTCCTGCATTTGGGCCCACAATCCTCCATGCTGCACTCAGCCGAGACCTTGACAGTATGATGTGACCAGTATAGACCCAGCAGACTCAGCTTGCTCATGTCTGGAGGCTTGGGAGACGAACAGTGAGCTTGAGAGGTTAGCTCACAAGGTGGTGAATACCTTGGCCCCACACCTAAAACTGGTGAAGCTGACACTCATGTTGGATACCCATGTTGGACTTGTAGCTCCAAGCCTTGGCTGAGAGCGATTCATTATTTGTTGAAGCTTTGACCTACGGCTCATTCCTTAAATAATGAGGTGTTGGTAGAATCATATGGGAAGAATTTTCCTGACTTGGGGTTTTTACCTCCTTTACCTTTGCCACTGCCCAGCTCACCTGTCTCGTCACCGCTGTCACCTAGTTCTTCAGAGGATAAGCTGCCAAATCCTGCACCCAGCCAAGCAGCTTCTCCGGAACCAGAGTCTCCTCCCAGGAGAAAACGGCGCTCACATCATCGCTGCTCTACCTAGTCAGAGCCAGCATCTGTAGGTCCAGATAGTCCAGAGCCTGAGCTCAAGTGTCTGGATTGTCCAGCACCAGGACCAGATTCTCCAATCTCTGTGCTGGCTATTCCAGAGACTGTAAATCATGACCCAGGGCCTTCAGTGCCAGAGCCAGTTAGGACTGGTGCCCTCAAAGTCAGAGCCAGAGTCAGCGCTTAAGTTAGATTCCCTTGTTTCATCAGTTGACTGTAAGGTAAAACATTAGAGTAAGGTGTCAGGCTTCTCAAGGTGTCTCCTTCTCAAGCTCCTACTTTTGTGTCAGAGCTTACCTGTTTAGCTCTAGTTTTATTGTCAGAGCCTGTTTCATGTCCTGAGTTTAAGCCTGTGCTTAAGTTAGCTCCCTTGGCCCCTGGCCTAGAGTCTGACTCTCATGTTCCCGATACCAGGTCTGTGGCACCTAAATTTGCACTGCCAGCTCTCCCTGGGTCTGAGTTCCCTGAGTTTGTGCTTCCCAAGTTAGAGCAGCAAGCTCTCTCAAAATCCGAGTTTTGTGTGTTTGGGCAGCTAGCTCCCTCTAAGCCTGAGTTTCATGTATTCGGGCAGCTAGCTACCCCTGTGTCTGAGTCCTCTGAGTGACTTTCCCATCTGTGGGCAGCTAATTTAATTTTTCTGAGTTTCCTGTTTCTGGGCAGCAAGCTCCCCTTGTTTCTGTGTCCTCTGAGTTAAGGTAGTTAGCTACTCTCTCATTTAAGTTTCCTGAATCTGGTCAACTAGCTACTCCCATGTCTGAGCTTCTTGAGTCAGGACAGCTAGCTCTCCCCATGCCTAGGTCTCCTGAGTCTAGTTAACTAACTACCCCCGTGTCTGAGTCTCTCAAGTTGGTCAGTTAGCTGTTGCTGTTTTTGTGTCACCCAAGTCTGGGTCCCTTGAGTCTAGTGAGCTAGCTCTCTCTGCATTTGAGTTTTCTGAGCCTGTTCAGCTACCTTCCCAGTGTTTTGAGTTCCCCTATTCAGGTGTGCTACTTTCCCATACTTTCTCGGTGCCAGTGCCACCTGACTCGGTGCCCCTGGTTACTGTGCTGCCTGACTCTGTGACTGAGCCCCTCTGGCACATGAGGCTCCAACTCCATCAGCTACTGATGCTGCTTTGTCATCTGCCTGCTGCTCTACCTCTGGGGAGGATCCTGCTTTGCCACCTGCCTCCACATGGTCTCTGCTTCCTCATCGCTGGCCTCTACATTTCTTGCCATGGAAGTGGCTACTTCTTCACTGCTGACGGACCGAGAGGTGATCACCAATGTTTCACCGCTGATGACCTAAGAGGTGGTCCTTGATGTTTCATTTCCTATACCCACCGTCTTCAGCCCCCTGAGTGGCCAGTGTTAGGCCTTGAACTGTCCCCAGGTGTTTTGTCTCTTAAACTCTCATGAGCTCCCAGTTTTTTGTTTAGACTCTATTTGGACTTCTAAAGCCACAAAAAATTGCAACCCATAGCATACAAAAATGCACGCCCCAGACCCTAGACTTTTATCAATCACTAAATAGAAATGGTTAAATTTTATTAAAATGTCCATATGATCAGTGCAATAGCATCAGTAAACATTTGCTTGTTTCTTTTTCATATAAAAAAAACTATGAAAAACCATCTTAGGTTTCATTTCATATTTTGCAACATGTTGTCTGTGCCCCACCTGCAGTGGCTCTGCTGCACTGCTCTAAACCTAATCAGAATATGTGATTTTTGGTTGAATGAAATTTTTCCTCCAAGTTTGTCAATCAGGGAAGAAAGAAAATAATTTTAATGGACAAACCACAAAAAACCTAATTTTTTCCAAAAAAAACCATTTTGCCTTTCTGCGAAGTATAGGATTTGGGTTATTCCCCATGATGAGTTACGTCTCAGAGGGTTAATACATTAAGACTTTTACCTTTCAGACACAGTCATGCATTTGGTTTAATACTTTAGCTTCATATTTACAGTACATTCATGAGTGCTGTCAATCTCCTCACATAGGTGTTAATGGTGTGTGAAAATGTCAGGTCACACAGTGGCACAAGAAAGTAGTTCTTGTTAAA
Organism: Etroplus canarensis; assembly: GCA_015106775.1. Lineage (NCBI taxonomy): Eukaryota > Metazoa > Chordata > Actinopteri > Cichliformes > Cichlidae > Etroplus > Etroplus canarensis. The sequence continues at coordinate 3,417 of VUQH01000210.1, read as the reverse complement.
TCTACAGCTACAGCATGTACAAAACTGTGTATATGTCCTCAAACATTTATTAAAATATACAGAATGTTCTCCAGATTTATAGTATTAATGGAAATAATGAAGACACAACACAGGAGGTAAAAAAAAATCCCACCCTTCCACATTGGACTAAGTCCTAGACTCTTATGACGTTGAGCTAACATTGCCCTCCACCTTAATCTTGTCCTTGTCACCTGCTCATAATGAGCTAGACTCAGTCAGCCAACCAGCACAATAAAGTAGCTAATAGGGAGTCAGGCCAGGGGAGATTACCCTGCTGGCAATGAAACCTTTGGCAAGAAAACTGAGAGAAACACTGTAACAGATATCAGACAGAGGAAGGCCTGCATACATGTGTGTTTATGTGTGTGTGTTGGGTTCACTGGCTGGTCAACTGGAAGTGTTTTAGCAAAAAGGGGAAAAAAGTAACATTTCGAACTCATTTGAACATAAAAGAGGCTTACACTGCAAGAAAATACAACCCGAATTCCAGAAATAATGACACACGTAGAGAATTTTATTCACACCTTTTTCCAGAGTATAGGATTAAGGTAAGGACAGAGTAAGGGTTACCACCTGTGATGACTTAGACCTCAGAGGGTATTTTCCCCAAGGGGTCACCACAGTGGATTAACCCGCATTGGTAATTTGGCAGAGGTTTTATGCCAGATGCCCTTCCTGACACAGCCTTCCATGGTGAGAGGGGCTTGTGTCCCCACTTAATAGCAAACCAGGGACCTTTCACTTGTAAGGTAAATATGTAAACCACTACACTATAGGGACACTTAAACATCTACTGCAAGTATAGGAACTGTTTTTTCCATGGATCTCAATGGTTCCCTGAGGACGAATTTTAATGTTGGTGGTAATATCCTGTCTTCTCATTCAGTTTCATCATTTTTGGGTCAAAAGTTTCATTTGTCCGTTAATCTCACTGCATGAAAAGAAAAAAAATTTGGATCTTTAGAATCCTGCAGACTTAACTGATTTCTGGCAGTCAGTGGCTGTTTACAAACTGTGATCTGATTAAGATTATCTCATTTCAGCGCTGACAGAAACCAACAAGAAAAATCCCTTGTGATTGGTTAGTGGGTATGTCATTAAATGCCAGCCTGGGTAAACCCCACTCATATAACAATAATAATAGTGAGCAAAAATTAAGGACATACCAATCAGCCTTAACTTCTCTGTTGCTAGAAGCAATATCTTCATTATTAATCATTTTAATATTATTTTATAGTGTTATTTTAGAATTATCTTAATTAAATCTAATTTTTTTATGCTTATTGCAGCCTGGATTGCAGCCTGGTGCAGCAGCTCATGTTGTTTTTAATTGGTTTTGATTTTAATGACTTTATCACCTGATAGAGTTGTTTTTTCTTGCTCATTTATATTTATGTAAAGGTGAAATGTCTACTTTTTGTGCTGCAAGTCCTGCAAAGCCCAGTTTTGCAACTCTACCAGTGGTTTTTCTTTGTATTACACGCTTGGAAAAGGAGGCTTTTTACCAGCTGATGGTGCTGACAGTTCTACAGCTTGGGGTGAGGGCCATAATCCTGGAGGAGTTACAGATGAAACAAAGGGGTTAAGGAGCTGGAACTGTTTCAGTGGTCATGGTGGGGGGTGTGAGGCATTTGGACAATAATATGGACAAGCTTGGTGAGCTGATTAAGACCAGAGGGAACTCAGCAAGTGTAGTTTGATATGCTTCATGGAGTGTTGCCGTGTGCAGTGAGATGCTGCCACACTCACACTTTCCGCACCACAGTGTGACCGCACCTGGCTTCAGGATATTTTTTAGGAGGACAGGGTGCACTAGTTGTGATTAAAAGTGGTGTAAGCCCAGATATGTTGCTGCAAGGAAGTGTTTCTCTGGCCTGAATACTGAGATGCCAGCTGTTGGAATGTGTCCATATTGCTTGCCGAGGAAATTTGTCAGTGCCACCGAGGGAATCCGGTTTGACTCAAAGCACTATTTGGATTCCTGGTGAATGGCTGTGGACAATTAATTAATCCTGATTGCCCTCTGCACCACTTACGAGACATGCAGCTGAACCCTTTGTCTAACATTTGCTGAAGTTTTTCTGCCACAGGTATAGATTCACAGGATCTTTACACTACCATCCAACTTCTATTCAATTCTATTCCTTAAGCACATTTAAATACAATTTAAACACATTCATACGCCGATGGATGTATCAGGAGCAATTTGGGGTTCAGTGTCTTGCCCAAGGACACTTCAGCATGTAGACTGGAGAAGTTAGGGATCGAACCGCCAACCTTTGTGCTAAAAGACGACCCACTCTACCTCCTGAGCTCAGAATTCAGGCACTTTTCAATCAGAAAAAGAGGGAAGAGGTGACAGAGGAATCAGCTGTGACAGAGAATGTTGTAGGTGACGTCAGACGCCGGAGACTTGGCGGAAAAAAGCGAATGGTAGCTTAGAATTAATTAAGCTTTTTGCTTTAATTATACCAAGTATTTATCATCTTAATCATCTCCAACACCCTGGAGGACAGCGGAGATAATTTAGACGCTCTCCAGGATTACATCGACCGGTGCTTCGAGGACATAGTCATGAAGAAGGCACAGAGCGCAGCTTCCCCAGCTAAAAGTGAGACGCCATCCTCGAAAAGAAGTCGCCCGGCAGAATCCCCCGGCACACCATCGCCTGCCTGCAAAGACTTTACCGACATCCTGGAGTCAATTGATAAGCGATTGTCCAGCTTCGATGTGAGGCTGTCCCTGGTGGAAATTTTACACCAGGAATTTAAATCCCTGAGGGAATCATTAGAATTCAGCCAGCACCAGGTGGAAACGCTCGCTGCTGAAAATGCCTCGCTGCGGGACTCGGTCAAGTCTCTTACGGAGAACGTGACCCAGCTGAATACAGAAAATAAAAAAATAAAAGAGACCGTCATTGATCTGCAAGCCCGTAGCATGAGAGACAACCTGGTGTTTTCTGGTATCCCAGAGTCTGCGGGAGAGGACGCAGAAGCAACGGTGAAAAGCTTCATTAAAACCTACCTGAAGCTGCCGGAGGACACCGTGAAGAACATCCGCTTCGATAGAGTCCATCGTATCGGAGCCAAGAGGTCTGGTGCCGGGAGACCGCGTCCTATTGTGGCCAAATTCGGCCATTTCAAACAGAAGGAGCAGGTGAAGAGCCGCGGCAGGGAACTGAAAGGAACGGACTTCAGCGTGAACGACCAGTTCCCCAAAGAGATCCTGGAACGACGCAAGGTCCTGTTCCCAGTCCGGCGGAGCTTCATTCAGAAGGGCTCCCGCGCGGTCATCGCCGTGGACCGGCTCTACGTGGACGGACAGCTCTACCGGGACTCCAGCTTAACTCCCTGGCTATATTAATCCCACTCCAGATAAGAATCCGCTACACTTTTT
>VUQH01000208.1:2486-19015 GCA_015106775.1 Etroplus canarensis | reverse complement strand
TGTCATGGTCCCCCCTCTCGGGCCCCCTCCTCTGGCTTCCTTGTCTTCGTCCTTGTCCCTTACCCTTGGTTTTCCCTCATCCCTAGGTGTCCCCGTCGGTCTGTTTTGTCTTAGTCTTATTTTGATAGTCTGTCTGTTCCTCAGCGCTTCCGAGTCTTGCCGAGTCTCTGCGGTCTGCATTGTGGGTCCATGCCACATCTCCTCTCTCGCCAGGGAGAACTATTGCACTATGCTGGAAGAGTATGGACGCTCCTACAATGAAGATGTGGATGAAGGAACTTTCTGAATGTGTTGGACTGGAAAGATTAACATACATTGCCAAGGGCAAATGAAAAGACTTTGATAAACTCTGGGAACCACATAAATATGATGACAAATGAAAGTGCTGTAAAATGTAGCCCCCATTTTCTTTCTTTCTTCCCCCCCTTTTTTTCTTTTTTTCTTTTTTAGTTTATTTATTTATTTATTTTTATTTTTATTTATTTATTTATTAATTTATTTATTTTTTCCTTCATAATTTGTTAACTAGTCCAATTTCATTGTGTTTATTCAGATTGAGGGACGATGCCAGGGTATGCAGTTTGTGTGTATAGTGTGTATATGTATGTATGTGTATATGTTAAGTGTTTGTGAAAAAAAAATTTGAAAAAGACAATAATCATATTGGCAAAAAAGAAAAAAAGACTGCCAGGTAACTTCCATAATGTCCATGCTAGGCAATTTTCATTCATAACACAAAATTTTGAACGGGGGTTCAAACAGTTGTCATTCAGCATGCTGGGATGGTAATCCAGAAACAATAAGACTAAGGACCTTCACTTTTCTCAACTTAGAGGCGAGCAATTGACTACGAACAGAACGAAGTATACAGCTGACTGACATATAACAGAGTGGAAAATATTATAGGGTTAGAGGGTTACCTAGACAACCAGAGCCTGAAATGTCTGCTAGTGATCAACCATCAGCAACAAATCAATGCGAATTGCTTCCTGCGTGGAACAACCCACTTCACGTTGCCAACAATTATTTCACTGTTATTGTTTGAAGTCACTGAATGGCATATACTTTCTATGGTCTCTGGGTACCATATCATTGCTTGTCACTTCAGTGTGGACGCTCCTTGAGGATTCTTTCAAAACGTGAGCGGGTTCAGGACTAACAACAACTAGACATGGCGGATTTGAAATAAGCCAACCCAGAGCTGTGGACTCTCTGCTAAACAGCTCTGTGCTGCAGGTTGCAGAATGCCCACTTTGATTAAGAAAGCCCCACTCCTGTTCTACCGAGGACGCTCATATTGATCCTGCTGCTGTCTAATGTTGCAGCTATTTGATCAACTCAGGGAAAATAAACCTTAGCTCTTATTTAACTCATAGGATGCCACAGTTCATGAAATTTCTTCTCTCCCAAAGGTTCCACGATTAAATTGAGATGTTATTATTGCAAAGTGAAGTGCAAAGTGCAAAGTGTTTTGGGGAGGGCCCTTTCCTGTTCCACCATTACTGTGCCCCAGCACACAGAGCAAGGTCCATAAAAGCAGGGCTGGATGAGTTAGGTGTGAAAGAACTTGAATGACCAGCACAGAGCCCTGACCTCAGCCCCATCCACTGCCACCTTGAACCCATCTGTCACTGTGCACACTTCACCACTGCCTTGCTGTCCTCATACATGTCCTGCATCACCTTCACATATTTCTCTGCCACTCACGACTTCCTAATACAATTCCACAGTGCTTCTAATGGAGCCCTGTCATAGGCTTGTCATGGTCTTTGGATTTTGGTGTTTGAGAGGAATATTTTTGAGTTTCTTTATCCTTAAATATTGTGTCTATCCTCTTGGGTTCCTGTTCATCTGTTGAGTCTTGTGTCTGTTCCTAGTTCTCATTGTGTCTCACTTCCTTTTTAATTTTGGAAGCCAGTCATGTCTCATGTCTTGTGTTTGATTTACTTCCTCCCCAATTCATTATCCTAATTGTTGTTATATGTGTTCCACTCTCTCCTGTGTCTTGTTAGCAATTAGGCTGTGTGTATATAATCCTGTCATTTGTTTGTTCAGTATTGTGTCATTTCTCCATCTCTACCTGTGTGTTTCTTTGTTATTCGTGTTTCAAGTTTTGTAGTCTTTGAGGTTTTATTTGAACTTTGGACTTTGTGTTTCTTTTGAATAACTTCAGCCGGATGGTGTCCAGCCTCTCATACACCTCAATATAAGCATTTTTCTTTATCTATGCCACTTCTCTCTTTGCTGTGTGCTTAGACTCCCAGTACTCCTGTCCACTTTCTTCATCACCCTGACTATCCCACTTTTTCTTTGCCAACCTCTTCTTTTTAATACTTTCCTGTACTTCCTCATTCCACCACCAAGTCTCCTTGTCTTTCCTCTGTCCAGAAGATACACAAAACACCTTCTTGGCTGTTTCCCTCACCACCTCAGCTGCACTTTCCCAGTCATCTGGTAACCCTTCTTTACAACCTGTCTCAACTCCTCCCTGAATTCTGCACAACATTCTTCCTTCTTCACCTTCCACCATTTAATTCTTGGCTCTACCTTCACTCACCTTCTCTTCTTGCTTTCCAAAGTCATCCTACAGACCGCCCTGCAGTCTCCTATCTCTTTCAGGTTGCACCTTCTGTATAAGATATAGTCCACTTGTGTGCACCTTCCTGCACATAGGTCACCATATATTACTCCCTCTTCTTAAAATCTGTTTACTATAGCCGTTTCCATCCTTTTTGTAAAATCCACTGCCATGTGTCCCTCCACATTCCTCTCCTTAACACCAAACCTAACCAACACCTCCTCATCCTCTCTGTTCTCTTCGCCTACGAGCCCATTGAATTAGAAAGATACACTGAGCAATGCATATTTACCATGTTAACCAGCTTAGTTAAAATGTCAGCACGATGATGATGTATAATTAGCAGTGAAACGGAAAAAGTAAGTGTAAAAACTGAAATGCTGATCTCATGTCAGTATTTATACATATTAAATTGCTTTTAAAAACTAGTGTAACTGATTTTCCTTGGCAATGTTTTCCATAGGATGGGAACAATATGAAGGTTTCTGGTGGATAACTCCAAGCTGATCACTGTGCACAAGGCTAAAAAAATGTAAAAAAAATAAATCAATGCCATGCTATGCAAAATATATAATATATTCATGTCCAAGTTTGTAGCAAGTTCAGTCTTTGCAGTTAATTAAATGTCTTGATTGTGGATTTCAGGGTCAAATTAGTTTAATGAGAGGACAAACAACAACTCTCTAATTAAGACTATTGTCAACTCCAAATGATTATGGAAATTAAATACATTGTACTTCTAGAAAGCAGTACAGTTTAAACAATTTTGTGCCCGGGCAATTAAGAAAGCTTAAAACTCTACATTGCTTATTTCAAAATTAACATGCATCTATTTTATAGGATTTATGTTGTATTTTCTTAAAAATGGCAATAAGAACTACCCAAAACAATATTATCATCATATTTATGAAGTTAAGTGTGATGTGTCAAGCCAGTTTAAAGTTTACACAGGCCCTTTGTCCACAAAAAGGTGACACGTCTGGTTGCTGTTAGAAAATGCCCTCAAAACTTAGCACTGCATCTCATCTCAACCTTTTCCAGGATTTTCTTTGAATGCCCTGTATGAAAATGTGCTTTTCCACCTCAAATCTCTTTTTAATTGAAATTGCTGGAGTAAAAGGGGAGAAATGCGGCTTATCCCTGTCCCTCTAGCTTGTGGCTCCCAATGGCGACAGGTCATGTGTGGAGATCTCCAGGAATGGGTGGAATAACTCAGATTCCTTAAAACAGCAGGGACTACAGGCATATGTGAGGCTGAAGCGTGTGACCAGTGACCAGTGACCACCCTGAAAGAAGAAAATCACCTCAGCTGGTCAAGAGGCATTTCCTATGAGAGCTAACAGTAAGTTTATGCCAGCTTGTATAAAATAGGCTGAAGATCACTGAAAGCAGGAGGAGGAAACATCAGTGTCATTTTCACTGTCAAGTGAACACAGAAGGTGGCATCCATTGTACTCTGTGTATGTGCGTGAACTTTCACATTTGGCACTGTTTGTCTCCGACCCTGTGCACATGTCCTTGTGTGTTGTTACATTATATTCCTGTAATGTTTGTGTTGGTCCACAGGCTTCTTTGTCTGCACTCACAGTGATGTGTGTGCTACCCGCTGAGCGTGTGTGTACACGGCTGCTATTGGAGCCCCGTGGTGGCCCAGATAACACTATCTCTGTGGAGCCAGAGCCCCGTGGTTCTATTCAGTGTGGAGGATGAGAGGCTGGGGGTGCCCAGCATGCGGACCTGCTGAAAGAAGAAGCAACCAGCCTGGCTGTCACTGTAGTCTAACCTGGCTTATAATGCTTTATAACCTCTTCTTTGGTGCCCCTCTGGGAGTCTCTGCATTGGTCTGAGTGTGTGTTTGCGGTCCCACAGAGGAGGGCAAAGGCAGAAACAGAGACAAGACGAGGGTGTAGATGGTGTTTTATTGCCTTCATGGCACCCTCTGGACTGCTTCTGATTAGAGTCAGGCATAAATAGGGTCAGTCAGCTTTGCTGAAGAGCAGTCCTCCCTGCTTGACATAGACAGTGGGTTCAACTCCCCACTTATTGTGTAAAACTACAGAGCTATTCTTTATGGGAGAAAGCAGATAGAAGACACATGATGGGGGTCCCTCACTAATTACATCCTTCATTGTATCACAAAGCAAAAACTAAAAGTGGTAAAACATCTCAAGGCTGTTTTATAGCCCCTGAAGAACCCCTGCACATGAGTGATTATATATACCGATAAGACAAAGAGCTCCCTCACAAATTAAATTGAAGCAACTACTTGTACATGTATCCAAACAGGCCCTTCGTTAGGATTCTCCTTCACCTCTCTGACCTTGTGGGAAATTGTCATCCATCTCTTGTTTCCGAGGCCATCACATATTGATAAGGGAAAAAAGACTGGGGATGATATTCAGTGGTCTGACCATCCACTAATGCCTCTTCAGCCTGGCTTGACACAAGAGGAGGGGCTTAGGCAGGAAATACACCTAAATAGTCTTTCCAAAAGGCTGTTGTTTATGCATGAAATGCTAATAAGGGTTCCATTTAGATTGAATGTTCTGTTTTGAAAGGAACTACGGATGGTAAATTAGAATAAAAGGGCTGAGGTGTAGTACGGTTAGAGGGGAAGGGGATTTCTTTTATTGACAGAGATTATCAAGGTTTCACCCAAATGCATAATTGATCAGTGCCCACACAATCATGCTTACATACAATAAAAAGGGAATCTTTACTTAAATAGCTGAATGTTTCTTTCAACTAATGCTTCATCGTTGTAGTTTTTTTTTCCAGATGAGTCTTTCCTTAATCTCCTGAGACCCTCATATGTGGACATTACATTTGTTTTTTCTACAACTCATATTTAATTCTGCTCAACATAGACGTGTTGCATCCCATGCATCCCAGACAAGGCGCTTGTGTCTCAGAAGGTTAAATACTGGATTTCATACTTCCATGAACCCATGCAGACACTCCCTAGATGTTGTTTTAGTTTTGATATGCTAATTTTTTATTTTTATTCGTTCAGGGCATGTCAGGGAGACAAATACAGGCGTGTGATTGAGTGCAGTTGTGACTGCAAAACACAGATGGCAATCACGAAAAAATATACATGCATGCTTGAAGGTCAAAGAGGCTCTTTTTATGCTTATATGACTGCTTGGGGGGTTATGTCACATCAGCTGTATCCTATTCTGTTTTTCCTGTTACCCTCCTCTGTTTCTGTGATGATTCTTTCTTGACTTAGTTGGTCCCTGCAAGAACATTTTTAATCATTTCCATTACTTCTGTTAGACTACTGAGTGTTCAGAGTGCCTTAACCTTGGAGGCCTCAGTACTTACATTTTTCTTTACTCTGCTATCCTTGAACGCCCTTGACTGCCTCTCAGCAACAGTGTTGCTGTTGCTGGTAAGGGAGAGTGAGATCAAACATGTGTAAAACACAGTGAGGATTGTATGCCCATTACTCTGCATATCTTCTTAGGGTTCATTATCAGTGAATCAGTCTTGGAATATATGTACTACTGCTTTGTGTTAGTGTTGCCAACTGTGTTTATATTTGGCAGTCTAGTCTCAAAGTGCCTTTTTAATGACACTGCAGCTTTGAAACAAATGTATTTCAGTGTGGACACATTAGCACCACCTTTGATTTTTGAGTCTCCTTGAGACCTATAACCCATGCATCTTAAAAAACAGAGCTTTGAAACAGGTAGCAATTGTTGGATTTCACATCAAACCAAGATCTTTTCCTAAATCTAATCAAGTAGTTTTGGTAATCGAAAAAAAATATTTTAAAAGTAACAGCAACAGTGTCCTATAGAGTTAAGCAAAGGATGAGCGACTTAAGCCACCACCTTGCAGACTTTGCTGCACCAGTAAACCAAATGCACAGCAATTTACATTCAGGAACACATCAATTAAACTGATTCAATTTTATGAGCATTTCACGAACTGCTGTGGGACATGTCAGACATTTATTTCTATCCTCTCATATCTTATTTTGACACCTGATAGCAAAACACAACACCATCAAAAGGAAGAGTTTAATTGTGGTGTATCAACTCACTATCAAGGGAACCAAAGGCAGGTGTAGAGCAGGCTACACACCCTCTGGACAATATAATCAATATGGGTAAAAATGTAACACTTTAATATAAGGACAGTGAAACAACTACACCAGTGTTTCTTAGTAAAATTTAGAAGTGGGTGTCAGAAGATGTTTCTTTTTCTTTCAGCAAAGCTTTGCTGCCCTTTGTGGTGACCTAAGCAAACCATATCCTGACACATATTTAGGGTATAAACACAAGACTGGCATTAATCTTCTCTTTTAACTCTGCGCAAGAAAGCAAATGAGCATATTTCCTAAAGTTCTCTGTTATTCCTTTATTGCATACAACCATTACAAATGAAAAAGAAGGAGAAAGAATACAAAAATACTAAGCAACATTTGCCTGAAGACTTTGCACAAATAATACACTTAGATTTACCTTCAGAAGATATAAAAGAATGAATAATAAATCAATTTCTGGATCAGCATATATGTCTTTTGTCATGTGTGTATGTGTGTGTGTGTGTGTGTGTGTGTGTGTGTGTGTGTGTGTGTGTGTGTGCACCTTGGCATCCAGCATTTGGTCAGAGAAAGACATTCTTGTCCTGTGCCTTCAGTCTCTGTGGTCGCAGGGAGCGGCCAATTGTCCCACATGCAGACAGGAGGAGGGCACACAGCTGCCACACACACACACAATTATGCACACAGGCCTAGGCCACTCACACAGCGACAACTGCATGAACCCTCACATGGTCCAACACTCATGCCCACACACAGAGGGCTAGCCAGAGGGCAGCGTGTCAGGAGCCTGAGCGTGGACAAGAGTGTAGAAAGCGAGCCAGGAGAGTGCTGGAGCTGTGCCACTCACACAGCGTCAATATTGGTGCCAAGAAGCAGAGCAGAAAACAAGTCTGGACCAACCTCCTCAATGTGGCCTGCTGTTCTGCCAGGTTCTCAGCCAGAAAACTCCTGGTTAGATCGTTGTTGAGCTCCAGATTTTATGGTCACAAACAGTTTTGGAGGTGCAGTTCTGTAAAGATGGACCAGTTTTTCCTCCAAAAAACTGTCATTGTCTAGCATACTCCTACAGCATCTCTTTCAGGAGGTCTTAAGAACAAATTCCATACATTTTACAAGGTGAAAAAAATCAAGACAGTTTTTGCAATGAGCCATCAGCTAAACCTAGGACTTGGTGAAAAGTCTGCTGCTCATCATTTTACTTTCTCCCACAAGGCCACTTACAAGGCAGCAAAGGCAATGAAGATATATTATAAAGCAGAGAAATAAAGACAGAACAAAAAGCACTGGATATGTGTTTGTGCTTTAACTGCTTCATTATCTGTGTGTGTGTGTGTATGTGTGTGATAAATGAGAATCCAACATGCTAGTGTGCAGGTGTGTGTGTGTGTGTGTGTGTGTGTGTGTGTGTGTGTGTTCATCCACCCCCACCTACTATCCAGGATGTCTTGAAGCCACTAGACAGCCTCCAACACCCTCGCTTCCAGACACACACACACACAGTTCTTCCATTCTTCACCCTTCGTCTGTGTGCTGCTGAGGGCTCTTATTTGATTAGCTGCGATTTGCTTTGTGAAGCAGTGAAGCATTTGGCTCAACCAGGGGAGCTGTATGAAGCACACATACACTTTTACAGACACATGCGTGGGTTCTCAGACAAACACACAAAGACACACACAGAACACAAGTGCATTTTGTGTCTACATTACCCCAACCTTGTCTCCTTCCTTAATCAGTGTATTGGAGTGTTTAAAAGATATAAACTACAAGTAATTATATTGCATAGCACATCTCTTTTTCTCAGATTATGAACAACAAAAACAACTCCAAACATCTGAACAGATGCGAGGGTCATAGGCACCACTGTAAACAGTTTCTTTAACATTGACTCACCAGCGTTTGTTTACCGGCCATGACTTCATGCTATGTGCTCAACACATTATCTCTGATTGTATAAGGATGACAGCAGAGTGACACCCTATCTGCCAGGCCTTAGCTGCACTAACCATCAACCCGTCAATAATGAATGCGGGGTCAGTGTGTTAGGAAGGGTGTGTTACTCTGAAAAGTGTGTGTAAAAGATGCACACAGACACATGTGGTCATTGTCTCAATATCAGGCTACCTGTACCTTGTCTTCTCTTTATTAAGAAGTGAAAGATTAAATGAAGCCAGAATAAGGTGTTTAAGTTAACTGTTGGTTTACCATAAGCAGCCCAGAGAGTTTTAACAATGAAGGACAGACTTAAAATCTGCTGCAGGTATTTTTTGGGTTAATCCAAGCATGCACTGTATAGAAGCACTGGCTGTCTCTCTGCACTAGTACTGGAATAACCAATATGTAAAAGATGACCATAGCCATGTCACCCATTGATTACTGAAGTCCAACTTTGAGGTGAAGGGACTTGAGCATTTTTGTCATTGCTATCTTGGTGCTGTGAAACTGGACTTGATGAGCAAGGGGTGGATGTGAATAAGTAAGTGAGGGTCCCTGCACTTTTACAAAGTGGCATGTAAATCAGAAAACACCCTGCTTATCCTCTTTTTTGACAAATGAGAAAAACAATTTACAAACTAAACATCATATTGTATTCAGTAAGACTTAAAGTAGTGCCTGAGACCATAAAATCACCAGGAAAGTATTTACTGAGGTCACAGGTATTTTACCATAAAATTCTATGCAAATAGAATTCTTTTTGAAAATATAGAAGTTGCCCCCTCCTGGCCTTTTGAAAGGATGCAGGTTTAAAGTACTTGGTTTCACTTTTAAGACCCGGACGCCAGATCAATTTACAGACTAAAACAGTTTTCAAAGGGCCTGTGAAAAAGCAAGTACACCCTTAGTGCTTCCATAGAAATTAGGAGTAGCCAGGTCCTGCTCATCAAAATATGCTTGATTAACTGATCATCAACCAGTGTGACCACCTCTATAAAAGCAGAAATTTTGGCAGTTTGCTGGTCTGGAGAATTCAGGTGTGTGTTAACACAATGCCACAATTATCCCGGGACTGGCATTCCAGGCAAATTTACCCCCAAGGTTAGATACTTCAGTTCTCAAAGAAGTTACAAAAAACAAACTAACAAACAAATAAAAAACAAGAGCTGCATCTCGGACTCTACAGGCCTCAGTTAGCATGGTAAAGGTAAAGTTCATGACAGTACAACTAGAAAAAGACTGAACACATATGACCTGCTTGGAAGGGTTAAAAGGAGAAGGCCTTTTCTTGGCAGCACAACACGCCTGCAAAAATTACATCTGAACAAACCATAAGACTTCAGGAACAATGTCCTTGGCCCAGATAAGACCTAAGTGGAGCTGTGTGGCCATAATGTAAAGTGCCAAGTTTGGTAAAAACCAGACACTGCATATCAGCACAAACGCCACATACCATCTGTCAAGCACGGTGGTGGAGGGGTGATGATTTGGGCTTGTTTGCAGCTACAGGACCTGGGCACCTCTCAGTCATGGAGTCAAGCCATGAACTCCTCTGTATAGAGTGTTTTCATGAACCCTGCAAATCCAGAACCGGAAGTGGCGCCATCTTGGAGATATAGCTCTTTTAAAACAAACAGGATGCATAGGCAGTCATGGACAAAAGCTCAAAATTTCGCTACAAAGCTTCAACATCTGAGTGCAAAAATTCACACACGTGTACAGTGAAAGACTGGACACCAAAGAAAAAGAATGTTACTTGAAAAAAACTAAAGTTAATTGGGGATGAAGATCCTTATGAAATGGATCCCAGTTTGTTCAGTGGCGATCTTGAAATATTGCCTCCTGTAAGTTTATCCATTGTCACATCCATTGACATATGATATTGGTGTTCTTTAAATAGTATAAAATATTCCCTTGGCATAAGCTGTCACATATTAACCCATAAGAACCCACGGTGACATGCATGCAACAAACACTTCATATGTTCTGCAGTCCTCCTTAGACATAATTGCAAACAATTCACAAAAAGCAGGTGAACATGTCAATGTGAAATACGTACCAGCTATAAAATGAGCTGAGCAAATTCAGATGTTATGCACATTCTTCCCAATTTTCATTGAGGCTTGCAATCCATAATCGCCCCCTTTCTTTAGATAATTTCTCTGTCTGCTCTCCCTGATTTTTTACAACTTTGGGTAGACAGTAGTACTGTCGACGTTTTTCTCTGTCTGAGAGATTGTGACAGCTGAGGACACTGCAATAGTTAACCATATTGCTTTTTCTTTTTCTAATTTCATGGAAAACTGTGTTTTTCATTGTTTGTTTTGACTGCTGAGTATCTCCAACATGGCCGACTTCTGGTTTGGTGACGTCACGTGAAAACACTCTATACCAAAGTATTTTCGAGTCACATGTAAGGCCATCTGTCCAACAGCAGTAACTACAAGCTGATTCCCCCAACATTATCCAGCGGTCATGTGTATCTGCGTCTGTCGTGCTCACATAAAGTCCATAGATGAAGCTTGCTAACTGAACTAGCTTAGAAATTAGCACTTTACCATTTCTTCTAAATCGGGTTACTTCTGTCTCAAAACACTAAGGTGGCAAAACTTGAAGCTTCATGTCATTACTCCACAAACCGGTGGGTTCTACACTATTTATATACAGTCTATGGTATGGCACGACATTTCCAACTAAATGGTTATAAATCTTGTTTACATTTTAAGCCTTAATTATGTCAGGAACACTTTGCTTTTACTAACTAACCATTAAAGTATTTGTACAAAGACGGCAGACATGACAAAAATGTGGCCGCCAAATGCTCATGACTGTCATTAAACCCAAGAATAGCATTTAAAACTCGCAAACAAAATATTACAGAAATCCCTCTTAGGCAAAACTGGAGCTATGACTTATTATGTTTGTCAAGAGGAGGTGGATTTTTTTTCCCCGTGTTTTTCTCTGCTAATTCCCATTCGTGTCTCCTGAAATGACAAGCAGAAATTTCTCCTCACTTGGTTCTCTCTCCCTCTACCCTTGCTTTTCTGTCTCTCCCCATCTCCCGCATCCCACACTCACCCACCCTAAGCCACAAGGGGTTAATTAAAACTGATTGGGTCCTCGGAGACCACACCTGCCTCTGACAGTAAGGCATCAGGCTCATATGAGCCGTGTGTATTTGTGCATGTGTGTGCGAATATGTTCTTAGTACATCAGCCTGTTAGCACATCATGTGCTCTGATACCCATCCCATAAGAACACCATGATGGTTTCAGTGTTTATAAGAATACATTTGCATGTGTCCTTCACTATCTACTGCTGCATTTGCATTCTGTGATGACAGATACATATGCATTTTGATAGCGTGTGTTCCATCTTTTCTGAGACAAGCTTGATGGCTGATTATACTCCGCTCACTTGAATCAATCGCTGCTTTGCTTTTGCTTCCCATGTGTCTGTCACATAGAGAGACCCCGAAGAGGGGACATATACATGACTGAAACCTCCTAACATCATCTTTACCATCACTGAGGTTATATACACAACATGAAGTATAATCAGCTCAAGTGTCATTCCAATTCACATGAATGCTGATAGGGCAAAAGCCTGCACACATGCATGTTAACAGTGAAATGCATGAATGAAAGTGTGATAAAGGCTGTCATTTCGTGTGCGCGTGTGCATGCGTGTATATTTCTGGCAAGGGAGGTGTTTGTGTGCAGAGGCAAGAACTAGTGTTGTATAACAGCACCTGGCAAGGGAGAAGTGCAACAGGCACACACACACACACACACACACACACACACACACACATATACACAGAGCTCCCGCTGCTAAGTTGGCAGCTAGAACAGTCAAATTAGCCACTGGAGAACAAAGCACAAGACCACCGCTGGGAAAAGGTAAAGGGAAAAAAGTGGTAGAAGCCAAAGAGAGCCATAGAGAGGCGGAGATGGAGATGGAGCGAGAGGTGAAGAAAGAACATGGCAGAGGGGAGGAAGATGAGAGGCAGTACTGTGGGGAGAGGGCACAACTGGGATTTGTATGTGAGATGGACAAAATAAAAGCAGAGCATGAGAAAGGGACAAGAGGTACATGAAATGTGTAACGAAATCAGAGGGCTAGGGGAGGTTGTGTTGTAAGGAAGGGGGTTGTGCTTAACACTGGAGGAACACAACGATGAAATTGTGTTTTGAGAAATAATGTAACCTTGTTACCGTGTTGGAATGAGGTATTTGTGTTGATATGTTGTTTTTGATTTTCACCCAAAGTGAAACTGTGTGTAATAGCCAAGCATCTCCAGTTTGGTTATAACATGTCCAAAGGACATTTTGACAGAAGTCTTTTGGTTTGTTCAGATGCAACTTTTCAAACCTAAGCCTTGCTGCCATATTCTTTTTAGAGACAATAGTTTTTATCTTGGCAACTCTTCCAAACAAGCCATACTCATTTATTCCCTCCCTAATTGAACTGTCATGAACTTTAACATTTAACATGCTAACTGAGGCCTGTAGAGTGTGAGATGTATCTCTTTTAATTTTTGCAAATTCTCTAAACATTGCACAGTTTGACCTTGGCTTGAATTTGCTGGGAAGATTGTGGCATTGTATTAACATGCACCTGAATGCTCCAGAACAGCAAACTGCCAACATTTGTGCTTTTATAGAGGTGGTCACACTTACTGATAGTCAATTAATTAGCAGCACCTAGCTGCTACTTACCCTCTTAATTCCTATAGAAGTAATACGGGCATGCTTGCTTTTCACAGGACTGCATAGAGTCCTACAAAAAATTTTTGTCTATGGCAGTGTAACTCCACACTGGGATTATGTATTGGCAGCTATGGAAGTGATTACAGCTAAAAATCATCATGTAATGGCCTGGTCACATTCAAAGCAGGTACCATGACCTGGTCCCAAATTTCCCCTACTACTCAGGCCCCAAAACATGAGGCTCTGTACCAACAAATTGTGCTGTAATAGTAAATTTCACTTTTGCAATTATCTCAAAAATGACTCGACTACCACTGGACTCAATGTCCCAAAAATCAGGATCTGTGGACTTTGCTGACCTTCAGTTATTAAGGAAATTCCAATATATTGAAGTTTCATTTATACAAACCAATCAACCTACATCAAAATATTTAACTTTCAAAAACTTGAAATGGCTCCAATTGCTCTAATATAGACTGCTCAAAAAATTAAAGGAACACTTTTTGATCAGAGTATTAATTCAATTAAACTTCTGAGATATTGATCTTGTCAGTAGCAGAGGGGATTGTGGATCAGTTTCAGGTGCTTTGGTGTTCATGAAATCAACAACAGGTGGACTAGAGGGGCAACAATGAGACCACTCCCAAAACAGGAATGGTTTTACAGGTAGAGGCCACTGACATTTTTTTCCCTCCTCATCTTTTCTGGCTGTTTTTTTTTTAACAAGTTTTGCATTTGGCTAAGGTCAGTGTCACTACTGGGAGCATGAGGCAATACCTGGACCCTACAGGGGTTGCACCAGTAGTCCAACTCCTCCAGGATTGCGCATCAATAGACTATGTCTCCCAGCACAGTCTCAAGAGCATGGAGGAGATTTCAGGAGGCAGGCAGTTACTTTAGGAGAGCTGATGGGTCCTTAACCCATCAGCTGGACCAGTAGCTGCTCCTTTGTGCGAAGAGGAACAGGATGAGTACAACCAGAGCCCTACAAATTGACCCCCAGCAGGCCACTGGTGTGAATGTTTCTGATCAAACAATCAGAAACAGATTTCATGAGGATGGCCTGAGGGCTCCATGTCCTCTAGTGGGCCCAGTGCACCATGGAGCTTGATTGGCATGTGGTATAGAATACCAGAATTGGCAGGTCCACCACAGGTGCCCTCTGCTTTTCACAGATGAGAGCAGGTTCACCCTGAGTACATGTAGGAGACATGAAAGGGTCTGGAGAAGCCGTGGAGAATGTTATGCTGCCTCATTAGGAGCATGCCCTTATTTTGTTATCCATGCTTACAAACACGTGGGAGCCATACAAACTACAGAGTACCATATTGAGTTGCTGCAATTAAATTTCGGCAAAATGGACTAGCCTGCCTCATCATTTTTTCACTTGATTTTTGGAGTGTCTTTGAATTCAGCCCTCTGTAGGTTGATATTTTTTAAGTTCCATCAAACGTTGTGGCATCCTTTCATTCCCAACACATTACCCAGTCTGTATCAGTATAGATATCCAGCTTGATTTCTCCCATTCAGATCTGATGTGTTTTCAAAGTAATTTGGTGACTTGGAATTTTGAGGCACAGGTTAAACTTACCTGTTAAAGTGTATGGTGCTTCACCTCTAGATAGCACCACAAATGCAAAACTGATTTGTAGAATAATTGCGTTCTGATATATAAGTTTAGTAAAGATTGATTAAAGTGGGCGTGGCATCTCACAGGACATCAAAATTTCTCGATATTTCACATTCCAGTTTTAAAAATTATAAACTCCAATATGGCCTATGGAGCTTACTTTTTTCAGCACACGCACTGATACGTGACCAAAGTTTGTTTCACTACTATAGTCATTTGAGAAGTCTGCAATATGCAAAAGTGATTAACATTTATATGTTCACAAATTCTCTCTGAAATTCAAAGTTCATGTTTAATTTTGCTGTGTTGAGATACATAATGACTTACGTTAAAATCAGCATTTCCTGTTTTGGCAAATGTTAAGTTAAACTTCACCAAAGTATTCAGCAATATAAACTACTGTATCATTTTGACTGCTGTATATTTCCTGCATTTAAAAAGTGAAAAATACACTATTATTTCTGAATATGTGATGACATTACATCACCTTCTGAGGAGGACTCTCTTCCAGGCTATGAAGTGAGTAAGTCACATTCGTTGCACTAATTACCAACAATGGCATGTTTTAAAGTCCTTATTGAGATCAGCAAATGTTAAATTATAAATGCCACTTTGATTCTGTTCATTGCTGCTAGCAGTTGTATTTATAATTCACCCTGTGGTGAACATGATTTAGTGGCAATTTTGATGCCAGTGCATTGAATAATTCCATAAGCATAGGCAAGAACATTAGATCAACAACATTTAGTTCCAAAAATGTTGTTACATTTTAAAAGGTTCTTGACATGAGGTGGTATAAGCTGCCTAATTTTAAAAAGGACATGTTATGTGATTGAAAACCTCCCAGTGGAACAGCTTTTAACTTTTGTTTTGGTCTGACAGTTTTTGTTTTGGATGTAGAAAAGCTTTCATTTTTGGCATATACCGCATGCTGTTGACTATTTACCACTTTAGAAGCATTGCTTTGGGAACAATTTGTGCACAGATAAAGTTAGTTTGAAATTCATTTACAAATGTGGATAAAATCCCACATCATAAAATAAGTTCAACTGCCCTTCAGATAGACTCACTAATCTTCCTATCAAGGTCTGAAGAGCTCTTGTTAGGATTCAAGGCCAAACAGTTTCCAGATGTTAAAAAATAAACCAGTTAACGCAATCCTGCAATTAAAGTGCAGGACTGCATTGTGATAAAAGTTTATTTTAGTGTAAATCTCTTTTTAGTTCTACACTTTCATTATTTTTGAGGGCAATCTAGGAAAATGCATATTTTCAATCTCTTACAAATGGCGTGGCTTTGAAAGCAACATGCCAACAGTCAGGGGTCGGCAATTATGAATGTAGGGAGAAAAAAAATCTTCTTGTGCCTCCTTAACATTACATAGAAGCCATACAAAATCCACTGTGGTGCTATGAAAGACAGAGCTGCTGTTTTTGAGTTAGCATCAAAGCCTTTCATGCATGGTTAGATTGATTATACAAGTGTGTGTGTGCATGTGTGTGTGTGCATGGGTGTGTGTGTGTGTGTGTGTGTGTGTGTGTGTGTGTGTGTGTGTGTGTGTGTGTGTGTGTGTGTGTATGTGTCTCCAGTCCCTGAGTACTGAGCTGTCTGATGGCTGATGGG
>VUQH01000206.1:0-10052 GCA_015106775.1 Etroplus canarensis | reverse complement strand
GTCATCCGTTTTTTTTTTTTTTTTTTTTTTTTTTTTTAAGGATTCTTTAACACTGGGAGTTAGGGCTGTTCAGCATTGGAGGAGGTATGCAGCCTCAGACTGCCCTAGTTTGCCATAATGAGGGAATATACTTCATCTAGCTAAGAAACTGTTTGTCAATCAATTGTTCATTTACTTTTGAGCCTCTGAAAATGAGTTGACTATATATAGAAATGACTAATTTTTTAAACAGTTTATACAATTATTTGGTTAAACAACTTGAATTAAAGCTGAAAGTCACCAATTCAATCATATTTTGATTAACTGATTTAAAATTTAGTATGGTGCCGTACAGAGGCAAATTACAAAAGATGTGTAATTGTCCCAAAACTTCTTAACCTAACTGTACAGTAGCTTTTATTGCAAGCATCGGAAATTAAAGACAAAAGTTACTGTGTAAATCACACAGAAAATAACTGCACAGGGAATGTCAAACACATCTTTGTCATTATAAGTGATAATCCTGTTGCATTATGGGGAACTTAGATTTGTGTATTTCATTTCTTTATATTTTGCTTCCGAGGAGCCAGACTTTTTTTGAAAAATAATAATAATTAAAGTGGTCTTGAGCAATAGTTCTCCAGATTTTCTGAAGGTGTTTCAAAGTTTTCTTTGGATACCGGATGATTTTTTATTCATTTTCAGTCTAGCTGCACTGGCATGGTATACACTGTATCCTAAAAACAATCTGAGGAAACTGGACAAGTGGAGGACAGAAGACATGGCAAACCTAGAGAAAACAGTCTAGAGCAGATAAACAGTGTCTCAAAGTCAAGTCCTTATGTAATAGGGGGAAAAAATCTAGCAAAGATCTGACAAAAGACCTGTCAAACTCTTCAGTTGATCCATTTACTATTTGCTGAAGCCATTCATCCATCCATCCATCCATCCACCCACTGTCCACTGCTTTTGTGGGGTCCGGGTCACGGAAGGCAGCAGTTCAAGTTGAGAAGCCCAGACTCTCCCCAGCCACCTCGTCCAGCTCTTTAGGGGGGACACAAAGGCGCTCCCCAGGCCAGCTGGGAGACATAGTTTCTTCAGCGTGTCCTAGGTCTGCCCCAGGGTCTCCTCCCAGAGGAACATGCCCAAAACACCTCAAGTGGAAGGCATGCAGGAGGCATCCTGATCAGATGCCCAAACCACCTCAACTGGCTCCTTTCAATTTGGAGGAGCAGCAGCTTTACTCTGAGCCTGAGTTCCTCACCCTAACTCTAATGGTGAGTGACCCCAGTATTCCCACAGAGAAAGCTCATTTCAGCCGCTTGTATTCACAATCTCATTTCTTCAGTCATTAACCAAAGTTCATGACCATAAGTGAGAGTAGAAACATAAACAGACTGGTAAATCAACAGCTTTGCCTTAGAGCGCAGCTTCCTCTTTACCACAAGAGACCGGTACAACATCCGCATTACTGCAGACGCTACTCCGATCCATCTGTTGAGCTCAGGCTCCACCCTCCCCACACTCGTGAAGACTTGAACTCCTCCACTTGGGGCAGGACCTCGTCCACAACCCGGAGAGGACAGTCCACCCTTTTTCAGCTGAGAACCATGGACTCAGACTTGGAAGTATTGATTCCGAGTTTGCTGAAGCCTTGTCAGAAATGGTTTCAGTGGAAAGGTGGCCAAGAAGCCATTCTTATGAAAGAAAACAGGGAGAAAAGGCAGAGGTATACCAATTAAGACACTGGTCTGAAAATCAGTGGCAATAGGTCTTATGGAGTGATGAATGGACCTCAACATTATTGGATCAGTGTGGTATCATCTTGTCAGAGACTGGACCAAAAAGCAGCCAGCATCCAAAGAAGTGCTTTGGATGCTTCAAGAAGCCTGGAGAACTATTCCCAAGGATTCCTCTTCCACTTGCTCTCTACTTTCACTCCTGCAAACAAAAAGAGGCTCAGCGCTGACCCCTGATGTAATCCCACCCCCACCTTGAACCCATCTGTCACTCCTACTGCATGCCTCACACTGTCTCGCTGTTCTCATACATGTCCTGCACCACCCTCACATACTTCTCTGCTACGCCTCACTTCCTCATACAATCCCACAGTTTCTCTCCTGGCACCCTATCATATGCTTTCTCAAGATCCAAAAAAGGCACAGTATAACACCTTTTGACCTTCTCTGTACTTCTGGATCAGCACTCTCAAAGCAAACATAGCATGTGTAATATTCTTTTTTGGCATGAAGACATATTGCTGCTTTAGTCATTACAAACTACGCTGATCAGTTTGTCTAATAGTGCTCTCTTTTTTGGAACTCTTTTCTTCTTCAAGAATCCATACAAAAATTTATTCCTTCCACAAGGAATAAAGTCATGAGGAAGTTATTAACATATTTAAGGTTCAAAATTATTTTAAATTGTGAATATTAACCAAAGATTCAACTCTCTTTCAGATAAATCAGCCAGAATCATGTAACTTGTTTTAAATTGCATGAATTTAACTATTTGGTTGCATTTCAACAAGAAAGGTGTAAAATTACTACATATTACTTTTACCTCTGTGCAGCTGGGTCATTTTGGAAACTATGTTGATGCCAATGCAGTGGTGTTTTTCTGCAGAGCAAATTCCATTATTATAAATTCTGATTTATCTTAATGAAATGTTTTTAATGAAATGCATGAGGTTGGATGTATGTAACTTTTTAGTAAAATAAAGCTCATATGAGTTGTTGAGCGCTCCGGGATACTTTTTATTTGTCCATGTTGGTAACAGGTAGAAAGACATTATCCACAAGATACAAGTGTTTGCTTTATTAAATTAGATATTTTCAAGTGATTCCACATGGCTCTGAGCTAAAGTTGTGCAACAAAAAGATGGGCAGTGGTCTCTGCAGGGCAGCCTCAGCAGACATGAGCCAGCAGTTCATTGTGAGAGGAGAGGCAATGCTATAGTCTACAGCTTTGGCACTACAACAGAAAGACAAAAAAGGTTATGTGTTTTTTGTGTAAAGGAATAACGGCAGAAATCTTAAACTATTTGCCTTTTTAAAAGAAATGAAAACATCATTACAGAAAAAGGTACCTAGTAACATCTCCTGGTTTTTAATCTTTAGTTTTGTGACAGGAACTTGCTGTATCTCCTCATAAACTGCTGGCTTTAGAGCTGGAAAATGAGAGTGAAACAATAAAACAAGGACTGACACTGAAACCCAGGTTCTCAAAGAGACATGGCAAGGAAACACACGTGCACACACATCAAAGGTACATTCACAACACATAAAATCAGCCTTTTTACTCACCTAAAAGACCATCGGTGTTGTTGGCTGAGGGATGCTTACTTGAAGTTGGCCAAAGGAACTTTGCACCATTCTCCTCATGAATTAAGATGACCAGGTGCGTGTCTCCAGCTGAAACATCTATTTCTTTGTTGCGCATAATCACTCTCATACTGGAAAAATGTGGAACTTATCTTAACTTTTAAGAAATGGGCTTCACAGGTCCAAAGCACCCTCACAGATCATTTTGCTTAGCCATGGCTAATTATATCCCTGTTCAGGCTGAAGAGTTCCAGAGCTATTACAGACATCACATGAGACACAGCCGAGTGGACCCAAAGTAAAAGCATCAGTTCGGCTGCTCTCTTGTATTTTCCCTCAAGTGGTTGCCACAGTGTATTTATCCACATCGGTAATTTGACAGAGGTTTTACACCAGATGCCTTTCCTGAAACAGCCCTCCATGGCGAGAGAGGCTTGTGTCCTCACCTGGAATCAAAACAGGGACCTTTCTATTGTAGGGCAAATCTGTAAACCACTACACTACAGGGACACTAGCTAATGCAGATTTAGACCGATCAATTAAATTCTCCTTCTTAAATATGTTCAGGACACTTATTATTATTATTAGTTGTAGTAATAGTGACCAGGAAGCAGAGTTGCAGTCTTATACACTTCCCTGCAGCTTCTCTC
The DNA here is from genome assembly GCA_015106775.1 of Etroplus canarensis. Lineage (NCBI taxonomy): Eukaryota > Metazoa > Chordata > Actinopteri > Cichliformes > Cichlidae > Etroplus > Etroplus canarensis. The sequence continues at coordinate 6,100 of VUQH01000206.1, read as the reverse complement.
CTGCTTTCAGCTGGGGGGCTTCTTATGATGTGCTGGGAATTTCTTCTCCACCCACTTCTTCTCACTCCCCATGCATTTATTTACTATTGTTGTTCATTAAATTTTGTCTCTCTTTGCTCTCCTTTCTCTCTTCTCTTTCCCCTCACCCCTGACCGGTGGAGGCAGATGACCACCCCTCCCTGAGCCTGGTTCTGCCAGAGGTCTCTTCCTGTTAAAAGCAAATTCTTCCTTCCCACTATCACCAAGTGCTTGCTCATAGGGGACCATCCGACTTTTGGAGTTTTCTCTCTAATACTGTAGGGTCTTTACCTTACAGTGTGGCTTTTGTTGTGAACTGATGCTATATAAATAAAACTGAACTGAATTAAATGGAACTGATTTGTAGTAGTAGTAGTTGTCATTATTGTAGTAGCTGTAGTTGTTGTGTTAGTGTTAGTAGCATTATTTTGCATATTTTTGTCATTTTGGAAAGAACTCGTTTAACTTCTTGTTGAGAGTCAAGACTAAATAACATCTCATGTTTTTAGTCAGTACAAAAAGTTTAAAGAAATATGCAAGTTGCTCCAATTGTTGTTTGATATCCTAGAATGTTTATCGGGAATGTTTTCTTGGTCAGTCTCAGAGATGTCAGCTAAGTTGAACAGGTGCTGGTAGGAGAATATCTGTCTCCACATGATAGTCTGGGCAGCTGAAGTGAAAGTCACATCTGTACACAATGCTGAAAGTATTGATCTTGTCCCTTGGTATTGTAAAATCACCTTCCAGTTGAGATGATATTCTGTCCCGTGTGATGTACCACTGTCTGTCCATCTCTTACAGTGATCCCAGTGGTGTAAATCTCAATTTGATGGTTAGTTCTGAAGTGTATGACAATTTTTCTGAAGCCTCCATTTACAACTGAATCAAGCTCACCATTTACAGACAGCTCTGATTGAAAGAGAAATGCAACTCAAAATCACCCACAACCTGAGGAACTAATATAAAAACATATATGATGAAAACATTGTGAAATTTTATTACACACGAAAGGCAAAAAAAAATATTAAGTGTTCATTAACTTAGCAAAAGCTCACACTACTGACCCCTGCTGGGGAGGTGAAGTAGTTTAAGGACTGATCCAGTGACATCAAAGCACAGTGGAATTGTCAGATTCTCAGTTTTCAGCAAAAACCTGTGAAGAAGAGGAACTAGAGATACAGAGATAGACGGTGTTAGAACATGGAAACACGAGTCCAAAAACAAAACATCTTTAAGCTCAAAATTGATTTAAGACAACAACAAAAAAATACTACCGGCAATACTACAGGTAGAAAACAAGCATCCAAAAACACATTCGTGTGTTTATATAACTACACTCTGTCTATTGCATGTTTACAGTAAATAAGTGCATGTATAATTAAATAATACTTTATATATAAACAAACAATTTCAGAAAACTTGTAACATGTAAAAATAACAGTATAAATAGTATAAGTAATCAATTAAGAAAGTTCCATGATTTCCTTTTTTGAAATTTTAACCTGTAAAATTACCAAGCAAGCATTAAGAACCTGAATAAACATCACCTGTTGGTTTTTTTTTGTTGACGTCTCGTCATGGTTGAAAACTATTTCAAAAATGAAAATGTCATGACCTATGTTTCTGTGGTGGTTTTCTATGTGCCTCCCTGTCTGATTCTCTCTTCCTGTTTTATTTTGAAATCTCTCTGTTCCTGTGCTCCTGCGTTTTGTCGTCTTCCTGTCCCTAATTGTCTGTAGCTGTGCACCCCTCCCCCCTGTGTCTGATTGCTTGCTAGTCTGTATGTATTTATTCCCTCGTCATTGTCTGTTCGGTGTCGCGTTGTCTTAGCTTCCTGATTTTGTGAGTTTTTTCCTCTTCCACTGTGCTCAGCTTGCACTTATCCAGGAGCTTTGTTACTTCTTTGCTGGTCTGAATAAAGCCAGCCTGCCTTCGAGTCCTGCCTTTGGGTCCACACCTGCACACTCACAGCTGTTACATGACAGAAAATTGAACTGATGTAGTGAACATTCCCTCCACATTGGATGGACATAGTTTTTAAACATCGCCTCACTGTTGCTGTTAGACTTTCTAGCAAGGAAAAGCTTGTGTTCAAGAATTACTTTTCACTTTTCTCTTTATTAAATTTAATAAAGCCAAATAAAAGATTCAATAGAAAGGGGGGGGAATGCACACCCTGGAGAAGTGACTCAAACTCACAACCACCAGTTCCACCATGAGGTTGTCTGTTAACAACTATGTACTAACCAGAAAAGCTGTTCTTGTTTAACAAAAAAACACACAAAAAAACAAAGAAAACATGTTTAATTCATTCATTGTGATAATCTGATCTGCATTTCCTACTCTCTAAGAGAAGTTCTGACACAAGTTCTCTTCTATGTTGAAGCAACAAAAACATCTAAGTTTTTGCAGTTATCATGACCACTGGTGGACATGATGCTGTGGTTTCAAGCATGTTTGCTGGCTAATAACTGTTGTTTATTATTTCCAACTGTTTGGTTTTTATGAGGTAATTTCCAAAATGCAATTTGCAATACCGTACCATCAGTTCTTTCCAGAGGAAAGTTTGTCCATAGTTAAGAGAAGCTTCAGCTGGGAGAACTGTAAATACAAAGACACAATGTTAGTTACATACACTATTCCAAACATTTGGAAGATATTAGATGACTTTGGAAGACATTGGGTTAATATAGAGTCATGTTACTTAACCTGAGCTTTAAAACAAAAAACTAAATACTTCATTCTCTCTCTCTCTCTCTCTCTCTCTCACTTACACACACACACACACACACACACACACAAACACACACACAAAATATGTAATGTAAATGCATAAAAGCAATGTGAGCTGAGAAAACAGAATATCTACAAACAATTTAATGTTTAAAAAAAAAGATTAGGCCAAATTAAATGGGCTCAATCTATGCACTTAGATAGCCTTTTACTGTAAGTCCATTTTGTTTTGAAAATATCTGATGACATTATGGAAGCTTCTATTTTACATTGCAATGAATTGCCACACTTTTTGTTTAAATGGACCACAGGGATATTTTACATAAATGATACTAAGAAAGAATCTGTGCAATACTATACATTACTTACTGTCTCCAGATGACTCCGTTTCAGTCTCTTCGAATTCAAATAGATGAACTTCACTGGCTGTAAATAAACACGTCATACAGCTTTACTGACATACATTTAATATTGCAAAGCTTTCGAAGATATTGTATTAAAAAGAAGATGCTAGTCTGATTAACATCTATGTTCTGATAATTATTCTCAGCTTTAAAACAAAGCACTAAATACATAAGTTATTATAATTCTCAGCACTAAAATTTTTAATTGTTACCCCACCAATAACATAAATGCCGATAATACATATCACTGTCATGGTCCCTCACCCTCCATGGTTCAGACCTGCCTCTGTCTCAACCTCTGTCTCTCTTCTGTCAGGCATGGGTGTGAGCATGTATGATAACTGCTTAGTTTGCAGGAGTGGGCATGGATTGGGTGGAGTTTGACTGGCAGACCTGTTCATCATGAATTGTTTAGCTGCATTTTTTGAAGTAAGTTAAGCCATTCTCATACTTTTTGTTGTTTAGTGCAACTTTCTCCTGTGAAGCACGTACCATGTTTCTCTGCTGCTTCTTCCAATACCATCTGCCTGGTCTCTCCTGCAAAACCGTGACCCACTCTAGTGGGTCATGCAGGGCAACTAAGTCTGGCTCAAGAATTGTTGCCTTAGAAACACTGGACTTGGCTTAGCTTTGAGCTTGAAGGACTTCTCTGCTGGTTAGAACTGCCCCACTGCCAAAAACTGTGAACTATTTCATTTGCACATTCTGTTATGAACCCTGTCTGAACCCTTGGTGTCATTAAATGTTTAGCCTTGTGTCCATCCTGTATGAGTCCACTCCAGTGAACTGTGACAATCAATAAGCTAGATTAAATATAAAATGACACGAGAAAGTAGTACATCTAGCAGCAGATTTGTTTATTGCCTCAAATTTGGGACATTATTAACTGAAATATTTAATTTTTGTTAGATTTAAAAATTTTAAATACACTGGAATGTATACTTCTAAAAGTTAAACCCTTTAAAATTTGATATAACTTAATCTTACACTGTAAGAAGTCTTCCAGCAGTATTGTCCATATGACTTTATTTTTTGAAGTATATTTATTTCAGTAAATTATGTGCCTGTCATTTGATATATACAGTATAAATGTATGTGTATATAATCTTTGAAAGTTCCCAATCCCCAAATCCTATTTTCAAAGGGTTAAATCATCTGTTTCACTCAAAGAGAGGACTTTGCAGCCACAACATAGAGAAGAATGTTTTGAATGAGACAAAATACTTCTTTGCAAACATAATTATTCAAAATTTACAAAAAAATTTTTGATTGCGTAGAAAAATAAAGAGAAATAAAATTTCTATTAAAATATATGTAATCCAAACCACATCTCTACCTATGATTAGATGAGAGGGTTTACATGGAAGATCTGATTAAAACCCAAAAGTCCGCATGGCTTACAAAACCCTACAGAAATCTTGTTCTGTATTGACACGTAGCTACAAAATATAAAACATTTTTAGAACCAGGACCAGAATGTTATCAGTTTAAGGTAGAGAAATGGTTGGAATTTAACTGAGATCACAGTCAATAAACATGTGCTCACCAGTAAAAGTGAGATCAGTATAATAATCTGCTACCTCCATCATATCTTCGTCCACCACAGAGACCGGCCATTTCTGTAGTGTTTGACCTTCCTTGGGTTTATGAAGCACATCTGTGTTTTCTCCCAGAGGCTTTGTGACCACCATGGATGTAAGAGGGGTGACAAAGCTGTACTTCAGTGACAGTGCCAAAGCCTCCTTCTTGACTTTTTCTTTCTCAGCTCCAGATAACTGCAGCCTGTGTCACAAAGTAATAAATAATAAAGAATAATAATAAAGTAGTAAATGTGACAGTTGAGATGGAAGTAAAATATGATTAAGTAATGTAACTTCTAATAAATTTTTCTAGTCCCCAGTCTTTTTAAAGCACTGCTGTATTGGTGACATATTAAGAAGCCAGAAAGACTACTGTAGTCACGAACCTTGATTAAAATAAAATAGTGTCTACAGCAAGATAAACTCCAGAGCTTCAAATTGTATCACAACTGCACCAACACAAAATTTGTCAAGCAAATGTTGAAAACGGTGTTTTGTCGATTTTGGACAGCAAGTAAAACAAGCCATTTAAAGATGTTACCACAGGTTTTCCAATATCCCATCTTTGCTGTGGTAACAACAATAAATTAGTTTAATAGAAATCAATTGTTCCTGCCCTTTAAAAAGTAGCTGATTACAAACAAGCACAAGAGAAAATAAGGCATACATCACACTCACTCTTTGTCCAGAAGCTGTTTAACTGTGAGGTAAGCCGAAACTCTCTGGATACTGTCATCAGACATTGTTCCAGTAGATTCCATGGTGTCATTTGGATTAGAAAATATTATCCTTCTGTTACTCTGTATTAATTCAAGTGACATGTAATGTCAATATAGTAGGAGAAAGGTTTAGGAAGATTACAACTCTTGTGTATTGGGGAACAATCCTTACTGAAATGGCCACAACTTGTGGGATGAAGGTTTCAATGTCATTGTCTGTGATTTGACCAGCCACTACAATCTCAGAACCATTATAATACTGATTGAAGTTAGTCTGGGTTAGATTGGTCCCACCCATGTAGATCATTGTCACATCTGTCAACAGAGGAGTGGCTACCTCTTCATAGAAACCCTGTTGACAAACAGTGTGGACCTTAGACAAACCATGCTAATGTTTCTGTCAATTCCCAGCAGTTTCAGATCACATTGTTAGAAGAGCATTTATTATATAAATGAAAATACCTTCAATTGTAAATCAGCATCAGAGTCTTCATAAATCCACCAGTTGAGCTCAAAAACAACAGTGTCTTACAAATGCAATGACTTGTGTACAGGTGAGCTATTTTACAACCTGAAGTTGGGCCTCCATCTGTGAGAAGTATAAGGATCGATGCTGAACCTTCTCTGTCATGTGCGTTCAGCATAC
>VUQH01000201.1:4483-16354 GCA_015106775.1 Etroplus canarensis | reverse complement strand
GTCCTGGGAATGCCTTGGTGTCCCCCCTGAAGAGCTGGAGGAGGTGGTTGGGGAGAGGAAAGTCTGGGCTTCTCTGCTCAAACTGCTGCCGGACCCTCAGAAAAGCGGTAGATGACAGACGGATGGACGGATACTTTTTACCACAGGGGATTTTATATCAAACAATCAAGATGTTTAATGAATTGCAGACCTTCAGCTTTAATTGGAGGGGTTTGGTAAAAGAATTGCACTAATTGTTCAGGAATTACACTAATTTTTATACCTAGTCCCCCATTTTCAAAAGTAATGGAACAATCGGCTAGCAAGCAGTCTGGTTGATTGGAGTTGATTGCAAGTGTTGAACTTGCATTTGGTAGCTTTTTGCTGGAATTTGCAACATGAAATCCAAAGAGATGTCGATGCAAATGAAGGAGGCCACTCTCAGCTTGAAAAACCAAAATAAATCAATCAGAGTGACCACGAAAATGAAAGGACTGGCCAAATCAACAATATGCTTAAGAATAAGAACTACACTGGCCAGTTCAGCAGCACCAAAAGGCCTGGAAGACCACAGATGACAAATAAAGTGAATTTTTGCTGCGATCATTAGCGTTTATTGATGACGTGACTGCTGACAGAAGTGGCAGGATGAAATTTGAAGTGCACAGTGCTGTACTCCCTGCTCAGATTGCTGTGTTAGCGTCTAAATACTTATGAACCTAACTGTATCCGTCAGGGTGTCTGTATTCTGTTTGTATTCTGAATGATTTTATGTCAGCTCAATTCCCATCCAAATGTTGTGTAAATTTTAACTGAATCTGAGAAATTCTGCAGAAGAAAATGCAAATTAACGACTGCATCCATGCATTAGCATTATGTAAATCTTGCTGGCAGCAGTAAACGCCTAGGCAGGTGCCAGTGAAACGTCACAGAAAAAGCGATTACAAGATAATTGAAAAAGTGACAGTGAAACCTCGAACAGTGAAAGGTGATCTGAAAAATAACATACTGAGCGTGCACACTTTATGTATCTTCATTTGCTACTATAAGTGCGTTTGTATTAAATGTTGTCACATTTTATTTTAATTGCTTGAACAGTTTGCTAATTTGCTTCTAGTGCTGCCCCCGCGACCCAGATAAGCAGCAGAAAATGGGTAGATGGATGGATGAAAACTCTTTGAGTAAGGGTTTTTATGTGCAAATTGAAAAAGCATTTGCTGCTGAAAGATAGATGGAAGGGTTCTCAGCAGCTGCTCTCATTTCTTTTCATATTAAAGTTTCTAAGTATATTCTTTACCCTTTCTCCCTTGTTCTCACCTCCTCTCCATCAAATATCTCATTAGTATGCTTATAGCCTTCAGGTTGTTGCATTCAGAGGCACAGTAACTGAACCTTGCCCGAACTTGCAAAATTATCCTTAATAGGGTGTTTGGCAGAATGCTAGCCAATGACCTAGGGGCTGATGGGAGGCTGGGATGTTTGAGCTGTCTTTACCAAGGCCTGAATCTGCATGGCCTGCAGCCCTGTCTCCAGTGGGGTGATGGGAATTAAGATCTGGCAGCCCCGGCTGGGTCAAGGTGGCTTCCTGCTGTCTGAGTCTTACAGGGATACCCGGCTTGATGCCAGCCACGTCACCCCTGCCAGTTTAACAGTACCATCTGCCCCGCTCCTCCTTCCGCTCAGCGAGCCTCGTCAAAACAAGTCAAGATGGCAGCCCCAGGTGGCTGTGTATGACAGCTATGGCAGAGGGGATGCTGAGTGCTGCTGTGTGGTTGTGGCAATCATCCAGGCAAGCCCGGGCTGGTCTTATATCACATAACTACCTCAACACCTTCTCAGCCGCAAGACAGCCATGTAGCAACCTGCTTCCTGCTCCACCAGACAGACCCCTGGTCGGGGATTACAATTTAGCTTTGGATCAGCTCAGGGTTATGGCAGGCTGCCTGCACTCTGTGACTCAGGAGTTACCACAGTTGGATTTCTAAGCTGCAGTTTCTGATGTTTAAGTTCTGGAAAAACTTCAGTGATTTCAGATATTGAATTTGTGAACAGCTGCAACTTTCATGAGATGATGCAGAAGACATTCCAGAAACTGACAGGCTATATTTTTGATACAGAATTTAAAATATATACCTGCATATGCTGTTCTCAAGCTAAATTTTAAAGCAGCATCTAATTGCTGCTATAAAAATCACCACTGTTCTTTAAACTGGTTAATATTCTATACATTACCCATTTAATAGCTGATTGCTCTCAATGGAGAATATTGAATAACAGGCATGCTAAATATTTATATCATACTTTATAGAGCACAGCTGGCTCCAGCTGAGTCACTGATTCACAAACACCATGCATTCAAATTAAATTAAACATCTATTTAAGTATTTGTTTAAGTACATCAAACAAACGTTTAATATAAACTATATATTTGGACCAAAAAAGGCAAATACAGTTAAAAGGAAAAGGTAACGCAATTTCCCCCCAGGCATTAATAAAGCATTCTGATTCTTATTCTGATTTTGATTGAAGTCAAAGATGTAATTTGTTATACAAGTACAGAAATATAATTCCAGGAACCAAAACAGGTTCAATTCAGTTCTGCTTTATTTATATAGTGCCAATTCGCAACAAATGTCACCCTAAGGCGCTTTACACCCCAACAATCAGACCCTATGCACATCCCCTATGAGCAAGCACTTGGCAACTGTGGGAAGGAAGAACTCCCAACTTATATGACAATCACGCAAATTATTTATGTAATAAGCATGTTTGCTATATAATAAAGTTAAAATATTTATTTTGCAACTTAGTTAGTCTTGTCTTGTGTAAAAGACCCTTTGTTTCTTTTCTCAGCTTTTTCTCCCTCATTGCAAAAGGAATTACTGAGCACAAAGTCATTTTTAGAAACACAGTTGTGGCGTAGGCAATTTTAGAGTCTTTACTAAAACGCAGCTCACCTTGTTAAACCTAATTTCGTCCGGCACTAAACAGACAGTCGGTACCCATATTTACCCATATCTGTAGCACTAAAAAACAGAGCAAAAAAAAAACTGTTCAACTTCTTCTGCTGATGCTGCTGCTCAACTTCTGGACATGTATAGATGCTAATAAAATAAAGTCAGTGTTCCAAAACTTCTTTCAGCTGCCCCCAGTGTCCAGAATTAATTCCAGATTTTACAGATGGAATTTAAATGTACGCATAGTTTAAACACTTATTTGGCTTTAGTTTTAGCTAAGCCTCGCTATCACTATCTGAGCATTCATTTGATATGCTGTAGGCCTCTTGTTTTGGATGGTTAGCTAATAGTCTTTTTGTGACAAAAAGTGCATTTAGCTGCTGGAGCCTGGGCTGCAGTATGAATTCAAAAGGCAGTGATGTCATCACCATCTACTCTTTTCATCTCATATTCCTCCATCTTTCACCCTTATCCGCTTACCATCGTGCTCAGGAGGAGTCAAACCCTGGCACACCTGAGACGCCGTGATTAGCTTTGCTTCCCATTCTCTTTAAAACATTACTCATTACTGGAAGTGCCAAAGATACGCCACTTGGCCAAAGCCGCCCCAATGTGTGACGCACAGTGAGGCGATGGTGTTAGTTTTGCAGGAGTGCAGTGTGATGAAAGGATAAATGGATCCTCCAGACTAATGGAGGGAGGCGGCCCAACCTGCAGCCCACTGAGTGGAGCCAGCTGTAACCGAGCCGGGAGGAATCTCTCCGGCTGGGCGGCATGAGCTGTTTTTCATGTTCAGAATGTCGCCGTGCTTATTTCTGCCGCTGAGATCGGGGATGATTTGGATGTCACCTGCTAGGGTTATGTTTCTGAAACACGAGGTCCGTCCACCTGAATTCGTCATTGTCATTCAGCTCACAGCCCCGGTGCTTCGCTCCTTCTGCGGAGAGGCTGCCAGCTGGGCAGATGTTAGACATGACAACTCGGGTAGAGCTGACAAACAGCTGCTGTTCACAAAACCTCTGCTTATATTTACTGACCGTTAAGGAGAAGACATGTTTGGAGAGTAAATTGGCTCAATGTAGCGAGGAGGTGCTTGATGTTGGTATTACCTGCAATTTTTTTCCAGTAATCTATATTTGAACTCTCTTCTCCCGAACTCCTTTAAAGACCTCTCAGTTATATTTCTCATGGCATCAGGCAGGCTGTGACTTTACTCGAATGCAAAGTTGCTTCTAACACTTTAATCTGCTCTTATTATTCTTTTATGAGCAATTCTCGGCATTATTGTGGGAGTTGGTCAAGTAATTACTTCCAATTGACTGCCTCTGGAATATTATTCAGTTTGATGCAGCTCCTTGGTGAATTTTAGAAAATGCCTCCTGCTGGATTAATTTGATTATTTCTTTGAAATAAAATTCCTGAAGTGCTTCCTTGCTGGAAAATAATTCACAGCAGCTCATTTGGATTTTCGTACAAATGTGAGCAACAACTGCTACCCATCACAGCTGCGATTGGTGAGATTGCAGTCTGTGCGGTCTGTGTTCAGGATACACCTTCTTTCCGCTTTCTCGTAAATTGTTTTTAACTAATTTGTTCACAAAAAAAGGTCACAGCAATTATTTCCATTCAATCAGCAATGGAAATCAACTAAGTTTCTGTTCAGGTAGCTGTTTCTCTCCAGCTACTGGGTTTAATATTAGAATTCATATTATAAATAAATGCTATAATTACATGCATTTGAATTGAGCTGAGGGCTCTTTGAAATTTACAGAGCTGGAAGTTCCCTTGAGCATTGATTACCTGCAAAATCAGAGCAGAAAAGGGGAATAGTGGCCCTTAATTAGCTAAGAAGCCACAGCCAGGACTCCAAAAGAGAAAAAAGACACTTGGAGAGCCGAATCCAGTGCCGTGTTTCTCAGTTTTAATGAAACATCCCAATTGAATGGGTTAGCATCCCCTGTAGAGTAGTGGCTTGGTTGTTCACCTTACAAGTGAAAGATCCCTGGTTTGATTCCAGGTGGGGACACAAGCCTCTCTCACCATGGAGGGTTGCATCAGGAAGGGCATCTGGCGTAAAATATCTGCCAAATTACCAATGCAGTTCAGTCCGCTGTGGCGACCCCTTGGGGAGAATACAAGGGAGCAGCCGAAGGTACATTCCAAATGAATGGGTTCTCCGTTTTTCCATGCTCAACCACTCCTCCCAGTGTTATGGAAATTTGACTTTTTGTAATTTTTGTATAATCTTGCTAAAACAACAGACAATGCTGACCAGGAATACCTCTCTGTAACTTCTGAATGGTAAATAAGGAACTGTTTGCTAAAAATTTGGCCATGTCATTATTTAAAAACAAAAAAATAGTACCAGATTATCTACCAAAATTATCAGAAACATTTATTATATCTTTATATAGTTTTATTTAGGGATGTCACCAGAACCGATACTTACGATACTTTAACCGTATCTATCTTACCCACAAGTACAATACTTTGGGTACAGGTGTTTGACCCTATCCTTACGTGTTGGAGAAGAAGGACGCCCATAAGCACACCAAAAACTATTCATGGCACCGTGAAAACTAGATGTGGGAAATGTCAAAAGGTGGAGGACCAAGAAGTGGTACTTCATTTGCAACATGCAAACAATGCTATCATGCTTTTCAGACCAAGGAGGACATTTTTCCGGGAGATTATTAAACCCTACATACAGCATATTCTAAATAGCAACGGTTTTCTAACTGGATTTCACAGTAACAAAGACAAAACGAACAATACATTAAGAATAAATATTGAACAAAGGCAAAAATTAACTCGGTTTTATAATTTTTTGCCAGAACATTTTTTTTATTAACACAATGAACTGCATAATCTTAATTCCTTTTCACAACTGTTCCACAAGTTTACTTCTCTTACAGCTGAACATCTTCTGTAATATTTGTCCTGACTGCTGTTTTTTCCCTTTAATTTCAAACAACTTCTGACTACAGCTTAGAGTGAGTTTATTTTGTGCTTTTGTACACGTCTGAGATAAACTAATTCATACAATTTTAAGGTTTGTAGATTAATAAATAACCCTTTGCTTGGTTCCTATAAAATTATTACCCAGTGAAAATGTTCTTATACCAGCAATTTAGGATGAATTATGTGTTTTGAGAAAAAAAAAAAAAAACAAAAAAAAAACAATTATTCATAACTCTTGGAACTGCACCTACACAAGAATCTTTTGGACTGATTTAATAAACTGTCATCATAAAAAAAGGTATTACCATCTCTTTGATATGCATAAAGGGATGTTAAGGACTCAAAGATGCTTTATTTTCTGAAATTATTTTTTATTGAGATTTTTTTTTCATGATTTTATTTCTTATAGCTGAATAGTCAATCATTTTAAAAGTCATTTCTTTCATTTTGGTGACCTTCAACCTGAGTGCTCACTGCACTTCTTAACCTGAGCTTCCCCCATACATCTCCATGTTATGTGTATGCAGTAGCTGTCAAAGTGTAGGTGGCAGGCCATCACTTTAAGATAACAGCACGTTATCTAAAGATGCTTTGACACTAAATCTTCATTCCCCACACTTTTACCTGCATTTACATAAATTTGCATCAGTGTTTTGTTTTAGTAAGTGGGGCAGTGGAAACTTAAGTGTCCTTGAAGCTGTGTTTTTGAGCTGTCAAGGAGAAACTTCTTTTCCGATTCAGTTGTCTTTTCTTCTTTTCAGTATTTTTTATTTTTTTTTAATTTTTTTTACGAACAGGAAGGAGTGGAGGCTGTCCTCATTTCATGCATCTGATTGTTGAATATTTGAAGGCACTAAAGCATACCCACTTGACATCCTGGGTCATTGTTTTTTCAGCTGTCTTGCTCTTGCATGTTATATGCAGTTAACAAGCTGTTAAGGCGTCTTATATGAAGTGTTCACTGAGCATACGCTTTGTGCGACATATTCCCTGAGGGGCATCACTATAGGAACAGTATCATATATTAGATTGCTACCTTGTATGCAGCCTACTTCATGCGAATTCATTTGAAGAGTAACATCTTTTGTGTATTACGCCTGTCTGTCTCAGGAAGAACTCAGTGTCTTGTCTCCTGCTCTGACAAATTTAATTAAAAGAATCTGTGTTTGCTACAGTTGGTCTCCTGGTTTCCACAGTAACCAGTGCACAGAAGTATTTTGAGATGAGAGGCTAAGCTACTCTACAGCCATAGAAGGAACGTTTTCCTTTGAAATTAATAAAAGCATCTCCCTTACTACAAAGTGCTGGCAGTATGTTATGTTGGCAGTGTGCTACATTAGTGCAGAATTGGCATTACATTGCTAATAGAAAAACAAGCTTAAGTGATTGATGCATGCATCCGTCTTCTTTTATTGCTTTTCAATAACTATAGATAAACTTGTGGTTAGTGTATTGATGATGTAAACAATTCATAAAATGAGCTTTAATCTGCACACGCTTTGATGTCCAATTAACAAAAGAGAGCACATTTTTCAATATGAAAAACTCCTCAAAAGGGACTTTGTACTCCGCCCCTGGTTATTACTATCCGGGTAAAATTGGACAACATGTAGAACGCGCTAGCTACTGTGGAAGAAGAAGACAAACAAATAAATGCATACATATAAATGTTCAGTTTCTTTGGAAGTTTATCTGCCCCAGTAAAGTGTAGTGATAAGAACTGTGTGTGATAATATGCACTGCTCTCCAAAAAAGGTCACACACTCTAATATTCATAGCATTTGCCATGGCATAGTTTCGACAAAACTATGCAATATCACAACATTTACTTACATCCAGATGTGCATTAAGTTTTTTGCCAAGATTTTGTATTGATTGCTGCATAAATTTCACTTCCAGCACATCCCATAGATTCTCAATGGAGCTAAGGTTTGGATTCTGCGGTGGCCAATCCATGTGTGAAAATTATGTTTCATGTTCCCTGAACTCCTCTTTCACAAACTGAGCCCAGTGAATCATGGCTTTGTCATCTTGGAATATGCCCATGCCATCAAGAAGAAAAAAAAAATCCATTGATGGGAAAAACCTGGTCATTTAGTATATTCAGGGAGTCAACTGACCTCATTTTTGGGCACATAAAGTCTAGACCTGACCAAATGAAGCAACCACAGATCATATCACTGCCTCCACAGAGTTGGAAGGTAGGCACTAGGCATGATGGGTGCATCACTTCATCCATCTCTCTTCTTACCCATCACTATGGAACAGAGTGAATCTAGAATCATCTGACCACAAAACCGTGTCCCATTGTTCCAGAGTCCAATCTTTATGCTCCCTAGCAAATCAAAGCCATTTTTTTCCAATTAACCTCACTGATCAGTGGTTCTCTTAAGGCTACACAGCAGTTTAATTAATGATAAGAACTACTTAACATGGTGGAAATCAGCTTTGGGAGATATATTTTATTTTAAGTTGATCTCCTTCCATCCACTAACATGTAGGCGGCAGGACTTAGGGCGTATACTGCAGCCAGTCAGCGTGGGGTGGAGGGGTGGGGGGGTGATAGAGATGTTTTGGCTTTGCTTTTGGGGAGCCCTCAGGTCGTCCATGCTTTCTTTCGGTTATTGCTTCAGAAATGGTTGCTAAAGAAATGAGAAGCTACTCACCACATCAGTTAGCGTCAAATGACCTATTGCCAGCCAAAGCATAATAATCACTCCAGTAATTATCCAGTGGAAAGCTCTTACCTGTTTGCTTAGTTAAATCCAGGTGGTGACTTGGCTTGGCAGTATGTAATAGTATATTATCAGGGGGTGCATTTACCAACATTAGTAATACCATGAAAATAAGAATAAAAAGTACATTTTGTTTATAATCTAATGTTTGTTCACCACTGCCAATACTTTACCAATACTAGGTGGATTTAATGAAACCTGTTAGTCGTGCTTTTTTGTTGCACTATGATTTGGTCAAACTCGAACGTTTGCCTATTAGCAAAATGATTAAAGTGGTAAATGTTGTGACTTTTTTTCTCAAGTAAATAATCTGTACTCAGTACTTAATGTTTACTTTGTAAGAAGCAGCTGCAAAATATGACACCCCCCCCAAAAAAAAGAGTTCATATGATTAATCTTATGATGATTTACACATCACAGACCACTTCAGACAACTCCCAATAAGATCTACAGTAAAAACTTTCCAAAAGAGTTCACCCAGCAGCTCTTGACAGCAACACAGGACTCCCCTGTGCCACATCTAGATGATAAGAACTTTGATTGCACAACCCTTCAGTGCTCTTAAGAGTGTCCATTTTCTTGCAGCTCCCATGGCTATTATTGTCTCTGCTCTTGGTCGGGAAAAACAATCATTGTGTCAAAGACAGACTAGGGGTGTGCTTTTGGCTCAGTGGAAATGTTTTAATTAACTAAAGCAATGTTTAATCCAGTCCTCAGGACAGGGGAAGAACAAATGGGCACAGCTGCAGCCCACTCTGGTCTGATTTCCTGCTTCAGGCTGCCATGGAGTTGGAGGCAGGTTCAGTTCTTAGGAATGCCTCGATTACCTCTGAAATGTCTGAATTATGATTAAAAACTGCTCTGCTGCTCAGGCTCACAGTAAGGGAATTATGGAATCCTGTTTGGAGAAAGGTGCCAAGTCACCCTCAATTTTGTCCCCTCTAATACTTTTGCGTCTTTATTTTATTGTTGGATGTATTTGGGGGCCAAGTCAGTGACTAAAATAACCTTTAGGTTCATTTTTACTGGTGTCTGAACACATAGGAGACTGATATTCTGCTAAAGACACAAATGTTTTACAGTGTAGAAAACACAAATATGCAATGGTTCGTTGACTTACTTTCCTGCTGTTGAGGCACCTGGAGAAACAAGGCCAGAAGGGAGGCTAAAAATGTTTCTTGCTGTCATCTGGAGAGAAATACTCCTGGGTGCCTTTATTGGTGTTTTAATCAACTCTAACATTTTATCGATTTCAGCAAGAGGCATTTCATAAAGCAGCAGGCCGGGGCAGGTTGGCAGTGTGTACCTTCAGCTGAGCAAGCAGCAAACTTTTCACGGGAATCCTGAGCCCCTGGTTCACTGTCATAAAAACTCCTGCATGTCTCCCCTCAGTTTGTCTCTCAGCACAAAGACGTTTTTGCATTGCATTCCGTCTAAGGCGGCGTGCATATTTCATCTCCATAATTAACAAACGCGATCAGAATTATGCCCAAAAGCTTCAAATCTACCTGTGACAGTGCTGTCAGCCCATTGGCGGTTCTGTCTCTACTTGTCTCATTAGATTGATGACAGTTTTCATTACATTACACAGTCTATATTAACATCTCCATCCCTATCTGGAAGAATAATCAGAATCGTGGCTTAAAGGCTTCGTTCTCTTGTGTCTTGGAACGCTGATTCACATCTCGCCCATGCAATCTGCAGCTTAGATGGATGACTGTGCACTATATTGTCTAGCATTAATTACTGACAAACTGAAACCTCAAATGATATTACAGTTTTTTAATGTCTTTACCATAATAGAGCTAACCTGACTTAATGGCTTGCTTGGATGCATTTCATATCGCTAGCTACGTCATATCCTTTTTCATTCACCTGGCTACACATTCACACCAGCTAATGCAGAAATGGCACAAAAATGCTGTTTAGAGATTAGAATCAGCCAAACAATCCACCCATTCAGAGACTAATTTGTTGGTGTTATTATGCTGATAGCAGGATTCATAAAAAGCTACTGAAAAGGCAGGATTAAGCCCTTATTAAAAGTAATCATTCCTCGTCATTCACAGCTGTTGCTGGAATACAAGTAAGAGATATGATGGATGGTTATTAATGTTCTGAGTCACCATGAGGCCATTGTTTACAGAACAGTTACTGAGCTAAAGATAAACTCATCTGTTCTCGAATATTGAATTTTCCAGGTAGCATTTTTTCCTGAATAAAGGGATAGTTTTCTGTTTTTTTTTTTTACATGAAAGAACTCCTGTGGATATAAGTTTTCAGCCAGGCTACAGGATGGGATCCTGTCAGACATTTTTATACTGAAATATTTTTTTTTTTAAACTATTGATTGGAATGAAATTTTGTCCGAACAGCAATCCACGGAGGATAAAGGTTGCTGACTCTGGTGAACAGCTGCGAGGCTGATATTTCTGGATTTTAGTGGAATTTCTTGAACAGCTGGTTTTTATCAGTGATGTATGGAGAACTCATCCAAATGACTTTGTTGATCTCTTGACTTTTTGTGAACCACCATAGTTCATTAGATGAAAAGACTGATAGCACTGCTCACAGTTATACATTAAGGGAAGTTATAGTCATTCAGTTAACTTAGTGGGGCACAAGGACTGGAAGCAGAGGGAAACAGCTACGCCAGCTCCATTAAAAGCCCAATTCTGACCACATAAACCTCTTTAATGATCTAAAAATAACATATTCTATCAAACAAAACCTCAGAATTCTATGAATTTTTTCACAATATTATGATCTGCAGATGTTGAAAGACCTAAATTGTATATAGTCTCGCACTGAGAAATGTTCATTTTGAACTGACCGACAGTTCTCTCAGACATTTTGACATATGGGGTGAACCATAATCCATCCTTGCTTGCAAACACTGAGCCTTTAAAGGATGCTACTTTTACACCCAGTCCTGATACCTCACCTGCTACTAATTAGCCAGCTCAAAATGGAGTCTTCTTTTGGAGCTTTTGTTGGGTGTGTTGCAGCCTTCAAATTATAAATATATGTGTATTTATTTTGTTTGTACTGCATTTTGGAAATATCTCAACTTTTCTGGAAATGAGGTTTGTATAAACCAATAAAACAACTAAATCCGCAAAATAGGTAAATACTTCAGTTGTACTTTTTATTGTGTACTTGTGTTTAGCAAATGTTAGCTTGGTAACCAAAAGAGTGACCAAAGTAAAAAAAAAAAAAAAAAATCCATATTTTTACTT
>VUQH01000194.1:24158-37232 GCA_015106775.1 Etroplus canarensis | reverse complement strand
CTTCGGCCAACAGTAGCATAGTTTCCACTGGCACCCTGTTGGCTAACGGCACCGGAGGCGGTCGTTGTTAACCCGGGCCGCGACCGATCCGGTATGGAAGTCGTGTTATGAATCCGCATATTTGATTTGGCACAGTTTTTACGCCGGATGCCCTTCCTGATGCAACCCTCATCATTTACCCGGGCTTGGGACCGGCACTAGGACTACACTGGCTTGTGAGCCCCTGTGGCTGTGAATAGTTCTTTAAATATATATCATAAAAGTGAATATGTCATCAGTGTAATAGTTTACACTTTCACCTCACAAGCAAAAGGCCCCTGGCTCAATTCCAGGTGAAGACACAAGCTCCTTTCACCATGGATGATTGCGTCAGGAAGGACATCTGACGTAAAAACCTCTGCCAAATTACCGTATTAATCCGCTGTGGCGACCCCTTGGGGAAAATACAAGGGAGCAGCCGAAGGTAAATTTTTTTTTTTGTTACTTTTTAAGACTTTAAAAAAAAAGTAATAATTTTGATTTTTAAAATGGTGTTGGAGTTGAATATATTCTTTTTAATTGTGATTTAGCTTAGTGTTGAAAAATTTTGGTAGCTTTTTTTCAATTTTTTTTTTTTTTTTTAAGAGAACCTTGTGATGTTAATTAAATTTTGGATTTTTTGAGTGTACATGTTTCCACCTATTGCACATGTATGTTTGTACAAAGAAAACCAAAAACCCACTGGAATAAAAGCTCCAAAAGCAAATGTGCACCTACAGTTAACATGCATAGACCAGAGCCACGACTATTCCCCTGCATTGAAGATAAAAGATTTTAATATTCATTTTTAGGAGGTTAATATCGCTAACACCTACTCCACCTAATCCCACCACTCTGTTCACAGATGTTTTGAATCATAACGAGCTTATTCTTGTTTCCTGGCCTCCCACACACAAGTACTGCATAAATAATATTTGTACAGAGCAAAAGCATTTTGTAAGAGTCTTTGTCTACTCGGATGTTACCCTTTTAAGCCAGCAAAATTATGCATTTAAAATTTACACTTTGAGCTCTGAAAATGCCTACATCAGTCATTGTAAAGGAAATTAACTGACTTTTCAAAAACTGACATGCGAGGAGGAGGAGGAGCACAAGGGACAAGTTCAAGCAGGCTGACGTTGACCACACATACCAGAAACAAGCTTATTCAGTTCTCATAAGAATGAAACTGTAGATAAACTGCCTCTGATGAAAAGAAAAAGGGGAAAAAAAAAAGATAAAACGTTATATTCAAAATAGTTTTGATTGCTTCATTGATTTTAAGCAATCATTGTTCAGAGATTGGGAGATCTCTCAGCCAGAAACCAACTGGAACTTTCCTTGGTGGAAATTGTTTGCAGCTAGGAGTCGTTGTCTTGCTTTTGACGTATGTATCCACACATCTTTGAAGAATGCTCCAGTACTGAGATTCGTGGTTTGTTTTGCAAGTACTGCATATTTGAGGTCTAGCTTAATGTCAGTATTACTGTATCAGTGTCCAATGTAAACTTTCCACAAGAGTTTTTTTTTCTGGCCTGGAAAGAGGAGGTAATTTTAACTAATAAATTTACGTGCTTCTTGGTAAAATAATAAAGATTTATATTAATATAAATCAGAATCTACAAAATGGTAAGTAAATCTTCAAAATATTTTCATTTCAGTGCAAGTAGATCGTAACAGTTTGTACCTAATTAATGTACTTATTTAGAGCAGCCATCTACATGTCACATTGACAGTACTGACAAGACATATTTCCTGTGGTACTTGCTGCCCAATTCCCTTTTTTAGACACCTATAAAGACATGTGAAACGTATTTTACATGACCGGGGACATTCTTGTGAAAACTAAGTACACTCTTACTGCTTCCATAAGCATTAAGAGGGTAATTAGCAGCTGGGTGCTTCTTATCAAATGACCTCGATTAATCGCTCATCAGCCAGTGTCACCACCTCTGTAAAAGGAGGTTGCTAATTTGGAGCATTCAGGTATATGTTGACACAGTGCTACAGTCTTCCTATAATTGGACATCCCAGCAAAGTCACACTGTGTAATGTTCAGAGAAACTGCAAAAAACCCAAGAGCTACGTCTCAGACTCTACAGGCCTCAGTTAACATGTTAAATGTTAAAGTTCACGACAGTTCAATTAGAAAAACTGAACACATATGGGTTGTTTGGAAGGGTTGCCAAAAGAAAGCCTCTTCTCTCTAGAAAGAACACGGCAGTACTGCTTAGGTTTGCAAAGTTGCATGAGAACAAACCACAAGACTTGAACAGTGTCCTTTGAATAGATGAAACCAAAGCGGAGATAATATGCATAATATTGCAGTGCCACATTTGGTGAAAGCCAAACAGCGTATCAGCACAAACACCACATACCGACAAGCATGGTAGTGGAGAGGTGATGAATTGGGCTTGTTTTGCAGTCACTGAATCAACCATGAACTCCTCTGTACACTAAAGTATTCAAGAGTCAAATGTGAGGCTGTCTGTCTTATCACTAAAGTTTGGTCCAAACTTTACTGGACTGCATAAAGAGTCCTGTGAGAACTTTCTTTTTTCATATGATTGTATACTACAGGTAATGCTCCTGGAGAGACACAGGGCCATTGCTGTTGGCCTACAAATAACTATACAACAAACTTCTAAAGGCCCATGGTAACCTGTTTTTGTGCTTACATGCAGCTTGTATATTCTGGTGGGGACACTGGAGCAGGTGAAACAGATGGTCTAATAATGTACATACATTTATTTATTTATTTATTTATTTATTTATTGGAATGTTTTACTTGCGATCATGGTAACAAGTGAAAATGTTGTCAATTTTAGAAATGTTGTCCTTTACTTCACCTGGGTTACGCATTTTCAATGTGCGTGTGTCAGGCTTAACCTCATATTACATAAGTAAGAACTGCTTGTTCAGTCTTTTTGTTTAGATAAAAACAGGTTCCTTTGGCTGCATTTTGCAGTACTTTTTATTCGCACACATGCTCCTAAATATATTTTACTGTCCACACACATCTATTTCTGTTTGCTCGTGTAATTGAAGCACTCACTTCGTTGAGCCCTGAACACCATTGTTGCCTTGCTCCTCTTTACTTGGATTTCTGTGACACTAAGAAGACCCAGAGACATTATAAAAATATAGACTGCAACAGAGCAATCTATATATTCTCTTCATAAAATGAAATTTGTATTGTGGAATATCCTATTGTTGGCATCAGTGGTTCTGTGATCTTATTATTTACATATACTCTGGTCCTATGACAGTCATGTACACTATTTTGGGCAGAGTCGCCTTTTGAAAACATCATAGCAATATAATGGTATCGCTATAAGTCTGCTTTTATATCAGCAGGCTTTGTGCTGGATTTAATCTTTCAGATTTCAGGTCACATGTCCAGTCATTTTCATTGTTGTTATCCCTTTGAACTTGTCTTCAGAAAGACATTGAAACTGCACACTGTGCTTTAGCTGTGGCTTTCTCTGCACTCTCCAGTATTGTGCTTTCTGCATACAATGTCCAAATTAAAGTATATTTTAAGTACAATGTGGTACTTTCATAACTATCCATTTTCTCTCTCTTTTTTAATTATTTCCTCTGGTATTCAGAACAGTGTAGAGCAGGCAGGAAAGTGGAGAAAGAGTGAGGGGGGATGACATGCAGAAAATGGCCTGGGAAACTACAGCCGTTGCAGTAAGGTCTCTAGTCTTTGGATACATGGGTTGCCTGCCAGGCAAGCTATAGTGGCACTCCAGAATTATGCTTTTTTTTCATTTAAAACCCCCCATGATATTGCTGGTAGAAATATTATGTTGCTTTAGCCGAACAATGACAGGTATGACCTTACAGTAAGCAGACTTATTTTGCTTGCTTTGATTTATATATTATTTTGCCATTCTGTTTGCAGTGTTGTTGGAAACCTTGAAGAATGAGAGCATGGTGTGCAGCAATGAGTTGGAATATAATCAAAGCTGCAGAATTTGATATATATTCTAACATAAGAATTAAATATCGCCAGGAATAAAGTTAATGTCCACATGGACTCACCCAGGGAATGTTAATCCTCTCAATCTAAAAGATTTAGTCTTATGTCACATTAATTCACCTCTGTATCTGAACAATAGATCAACCGTATGAGATTAACTTGCTTGTTTAGGTTCCAGTTAAAGCTTTTTTTGAATTTGCTTTTAAGTGTCTCATGCTGTGAATCCAGAATGAGCACATCTTCAGTGCTGCTACTTCAAATCAGTCAAGATTGTTGTCTTGCCCAACTCTGTTGATATAAGAGTTTTTTTGTAGCATTAATTCTAAGAATTTATGTGACATGGCAGCAGTTTATTACATTATATAAGGACAACACTGTTCTAGGTGGCAGAGTTCTAGATACTGAACTTTTTTTCCTGGATTTGTACAGAGGAGGGATAGTGGTTATATTGAACAATCACCAAGCACAATGCCAAGTCTAGGACCGAGTGGTTTAAAGCACACTGCTACTGTACTGTGGAGCATTGTAAATGTGTCCTCAGAATCAGAATACTTTATTAATTTCAAGAGGGAAATTGCTTATGTTGTACACACTGTTAAATCTATATAAATATGAAAAATAAAAAACAACAGATAAAAGAAGACTAAAATGTCCTGTGGAGTCTGGATATGTCTGGGTTTGGCAAAAGCCAGGAGAATGTTATATGCCTGACTGCACTGAGCCACCTGCAAAGTTTCATGGAGGAGGGTTATTACTATGGGGTAAGTTTTCTGACGTTGGCCTGGCCCCTTAGTTCCAGTGAAGGGAAACATTAATGCTTCAGCTTATCAAGGCACTTTGGACCATTCTATTTTTCCAAGTCTGTGGGAACAGTTTGGGGAAGGCCCTTTTCTGTTCCAGCATGACTATGCCCCAGTGCACGAAGGAAGGTCTGTAAAGGTGTGTGTGGATGAGTGCGGTGTGGAAGAACCTGACAGAGCCCTGACCCTCAACCCCATCCAACACCTTTGGGATGAGCTTAAACTGAGATTATGAATCAGAGCCTTTCATCCAACATTAGTGTCTGACCTCACAAATGCTTTTCTGGATGAATGGACAAAAATTCCTACACACACACTCAAATCTTATAGAAAACCTTTGCAGAAGATTTAAGAGGTTACAGCTGCAAAGGAGGGCCAGTTCCACAGTAAAGCCTGTGGTTTTTTTTTAATGAGAAACCATTAAAGCTCCTGTAGGTGTAATGACCCTATACCCTAGTCCATATAGTGTACAGCTGAGGGAGGAATGACATTAAACTAAACTATATTGTACAGTGTCTCTCTACTATGTACTCCTTAATATCTTTTTGTAGAACATATCGCCTTACAAACAAAATGTCCCTGGTTCAATTCCAGGTGGGGACACAAGCCCCTCTCACAATGGAGGGTTGCGTCAGAAAGGGTGTCCGTTGTAAAACCTTGTATTGGCACATAGTGGATTAATCCACTGTGTGCTGTTGTAAGGGTTTTTTTAAGCTATTTTGTCTAAAATAATTACTTTAAGGGAAATGAGTGAAATAAATAGATTCATAAGTAGTGCAAGTGATTTGTAATGCAGAACATCCAGAACTTCCACCAGGAATGTGATAAGTACGATACGCAAATACATTGCAGGAAAAAGTGTCACGGGAATACTGATTGACTCTTTCCAAACAAAAGATTGACATCTGTCTGGGGTGTGCCCAATGAAAGATAAACACGAGCTGCATAGCATACACAGCACAACTGAAAAACACACGTTTACCTGCTTTCTTTCTTGTAATGTTGTGTAATGGATAATATGAAATTCTGGTGTTGGTGTGTAAATCAATGCTGTCGAGGACCAATTAACCTTAATTTGTTTTCAGATTGACCCTTGAAATGAACGCTCTCAAAAAAAACACAGAGAATCAAATAAATTTATTGACAAAGTGCAGTTCCACTTAGCTTTCTGTGTCAGCGCAATTTAAAAAAAAAAAATATGTATGAGTAAACCATTGTGGTTAAGGATATTGCCATGAGTCTTTTCACAGTGACTTCCATTGTTTGTCTCTATTTATTCCACTTTGAGTCCCTTAAACTATGTACAGAAATACAGAAGACGTCCCTCTCATGGGTTTTGATCTTTCAGTGACAGTGCTTACAGGATGCTGGCCGGACAACAGAGTTGACAGATGAGGGTGTGGTGGTGATTATGGCAGATCTTACACATGCACACACCGGTAGAGAGTTCTTTATATTGGAGCACTACAAGAATTTGATTACAACTGAAGGCATCACAGTCCCGCCCAGCGCTGGAGTGACCTCCATTGTCTGTGCTTCCCAAAGATAATAGACGGTTTGTTTAATGAGGATCATGGAATACGTTTCCCCTTGAATGTCCAGAAATGGCATGTGTAGATCCTTGCTTCAGTGGCATTGTACAGACACACTCATAAGAGCGCTGTAGGCAAGCTCCACACATATATCCGTAAAGTGTCATTTTACTACTTTCTGATAGTTAAAAGAATTTCACACTCCTCAGCAGCATGCTGTTATGACAGTGAAAGACAACCAGCATAGTTATGTGTGAATGCTCTCTATGAATCATGAACCCTGTTAAAACAGCACTATGACAGTAGATTAGTAGATTGTAGAAAACATGCACCAGATGGCCTTGTCAGCAGCCAGAGCTTTATGGTAGTCTGGAAAATTACCATCATCTTGCTGATCTGAAGCTGTCACCCATTTCTGTTGCAGTAGCGCTGCGTGATATCCACATTAGGTTTTGTTTAGCTGTGTAAACAGCTCTCTTCTGTGCTAGATGCAGATGTTGAGGTTTCTCTTTGAATGGTAATGCTAGTAGTAAGCTGACTGGCGTACTAAGGGATAATTATGGTTTTCTTATTGGTGGTGGCGGTGGTGGTGAAATGAGGTGGGGCATACAGAGAGGCCCTCTGCTCCAAAGTTACAGGATGGAGCCTGTCTAGTTATGAAACCTGAAATGGGGATGTGGCTAGCTATACCCACTAGAAACAATGGTCTCTCTCACCGTAGCACATTCTTTCCACTCTTTTTTTTTTTTTTTCCTCAAGTTACTCTACAAATTACCTATCTTTTGGAAACAAAACATTCCACAAAGCTCGTCTTTCATTTTTATGTAATTTTACATTATAAATCATTAATATGTGTTGAAAGCCTAATCAAAATTATGGAACAGGATCAAAAAGCTATAGTAACATTTGTAACCAACCATCAGTCTCACAACATGTGTAGTTACTGTCAGCGTGAACACTGTTTATTATGCCTCTGCTGCACAGCCATGATATTTTCAGGTTGTCCGTCTGTCCATTAAAAATCTTGTTATCACCATGGGGGTTGACTTGTCTGCTGGATTTTTACCAAACTCCATTCATCCATCCGTCCATTCGATCGATGCGTGTTTAGCGTGGTTTAAAGCTGCAGCCCCTTTGTCAGAAGTTTTAACAGGAACGCATCAAGAATCGTGTTTACATTGCTAAACTCATAGTGTCCTCCATAGTGTAGTGGTTTACATGTTGTGCAAGGTCCGTGGTATGAGACCAGGAGGAGACACAAGCCCAGTCTTCAAGGTCGCAAGACAGTGTACTCTAGTGCTGGTCCCAAGCCTGGCTAAATTAGAGGGTTATGTCAGGAAGGGCATCTGGTGTAGAATCTGTGTCAATTTGTAGATTCAGCTGCTGTGCTGATCCCTTGGAGAAAAAGGGAGCAATTGAAAATACCTCCTTCTTTGCAATCAGGCAAACTCACATGAAAGGTATCCAGATAATTCCAGGGGGAACTTGCATAATAGATGGGTGATTTAAATCCGGTTCAGCCATACTGAATACTGCTAATACATAAAAAGCAGTTTCATTTGCTAAAAGTCCTCAGGATTAAAACTTCAGAGTAGACATCATAACAATCACTGAAGTAGTAACTGAAATCCTTGTCAGGGATGTATTGAAGCTGGACAATTATCAGATTTCAGAGATCATGAATAAAAGCCATTTGGGATAAAATAATTACTTGTTTACATTAATTTTTGCACATGGCTCTCATTTTGTCTTGTGTTACCTGTTTCCTTTACAGGTAACAGAAAAGTTTCTACAAGGCTTCCATAGATTACCCTGTGGAAGAATCATTAAATGCCTTGGATTTCAAAGTGTCCAAATCCATACTGCATATGAGAAGGAAATGGCTTAGACAAATTTAATCAGTACTATGTCAGTATTGGATTTGGCCCATGGCTGATGTGTTTAGATATGAATTATTTGTTAGATATGAATTCTGTGTTTCTTTAAATCAGTAAGCTCCTCTTTGACATGCTCTTTGTGCCAAGCAGAAAAATTGGTACGACTTGGCACCAATTTGAAGAAGTAAATGTGAAACACTTGAGCAGCAGCGGCCAGCTTCCGAGCACGTGGTGATCTTGCTTGCACTTCCTGTATTTGTTATGAGCAATAGCATTTAAAGCTTAAATCATTGTTGAAATAGCGTCCTGTTAATATTGTTAGGGGTCAGCAGCTCCTTCTGGCCAATGTGGTTAATTCAATACCAGTAGACAGTACTGGGAGGAGAGTTGGAGATATGGGAAAGGACATAGAGCTTAATCTAATCTGCTGGGTGCATTTCTGTACATACATAAGTCATCAGTTTATGGAAAGGGGAGTCTGTATGGGGAAGCTCCTCTATGATTACATATGTAGTCCACCCATAGCCAGTTTGACTGGGATAAACTTTGTTTGTTATGCTGATTGAAATAGTATTTACTCCTTTAATTCAGTGGCTATAGTAATGGTATTAATCACAGTTTATTATGTCTTCATCATGGCCTGCAGAGCAAGTCAGTCAGGACTTTTACACTTCCTGTTATTTCTTCTCAGAAGAACGTGATACTTTCAAAATTTTAAATACATTACGACTGATGAAAAGTGCCAAAATCCACTCTTTTACTCTTGGGTATAAGGATAAATTAAATTCAGGATTCCCTGTTCCTTGGCTTGGTTTATTTGGGGTTTAGATATAGAGAGAGAGCAGTATTTTAATTATATTAACTGAACAAATTGACAAAGGGAGTACAAGAAAATCCACAAGTGGGCAAATAAGAGGGAACAATCATACATAGAAGAGCAAAACTGAAATTAGCTCTAGTTTATAAATGTTTGTTTAGAATCAGAATTAGAATACCTTATTAATCCCAGGGAGGAAATAATATATTTTGAGAAATTGTTAACCATTTCTATGTTTTTGCATAGAAGTGTACAAAATGAGTGGGTTAAATGCAGAAAACTTATTTAGTATATGTATGTTGGCTATGTTAAAGGATTAATAAGAGACTGATGAACACATCTAGATGTTTTGTGAATTGAATACTTGGTTGATTGAATTCAGCTCTTCCTTTGGTCGATCTGTCCTTTGCCCACCTCACCTTTAACCCTGGATCTGTATGGCATGGGTTGAAAAATGTGGTTCTTTTAACAGTGGTCACGCTTTGTTCCTTTATTGTCCAAGCTTATTGAATACCAGCACAAAGGCAACCATAAAAGCAGAGTAATTTTTCTTTGGAATGAGGCCTGCTTGTTTGCTCTATAGAAAAGGTTTTTAATGGACGTAGGTTTGGTGAAGATCTGGCCAGATCTTTAGTTAAGATTGGTTTATTACCAATGAGATGATTACTTGACATAAATGGAATAGCTCAACCATTTCTAGGTAGCACTAAGCAATACAATTTTTAAAACACTAATGAGAAAATTTCCATGCTTTCCTGAAAGTAAAATCCTGGCTTTTATTCAGACTTTGGTGAGAAATTACAGAAACAAACCGACAGATTGCATTACAGTCCAAAAATCCAAGAGCTTCACTGTATCTAGTAGCTTGACAAATCACCTCCAATTGCTTCCTGTTAGGCATCTGGTCTTGTGTTTTTGGTTTCCCAGCAGGTACCTAGTCCTGCTTTGTTTCCTGAGAGGCTGAACTTGTCATTTTGCTGCTTAACAGACTGCTGGTACGTACTTGTGAATACACAAAGAGTACTACAGATTAATATAGAGCAAGGATGTCAAAAAAGCACCCTGGTAGCCACAACCAGCCTGCTAAAGTGTCCATTTTGGCCCAATGTCTGGCTTTGCAAAGTGTCAGAACTGCAGTGAAATCATGCATTTATTTAAAACAAACAAACACTCAAAAAAGCATTGCTATTCCTGGTGTGGTGATACAAAGATAACAACATAGGTATGAAGATGTATGTAGATTTAATTTTTTTTAAAATTTTAAGATCTAAACTAACTGAATCAAAAAGATAAAATACTACTGCTTAGTTAAAAAAATCTACGGGTGAAGGTTTTGTGCCTCTTTTGATCCATGTTTTTTTAGAATCTGTTGTGAAAGCTAATGTTTTGTTCCTACCTTATTTTATCCCCTAAATCTAGAGTGACCAGATCCCAACAAACTAAATGTGAGGCAAACACTGTTTGGAAAATATTATAAAAATATAATAAACTGTGCAGGGTAGCAAATTGACATTTAGCATGCAAAGGCCAAATATATGATATTTGAATACAAGCTTTCCAGCTCCAGCGCAAGAATCAAAAGAAACTGAAGTCTGTTCTTATGGCCTTGGGATGCATGGGGTTAAGCCAGACTTTAGAAGAGTGCTTGTCTTGCAGAGCTGATCAAATCCCCACAGCTGATCATTACCTCAAGATGTAGAACACAGGGTCAAGGGGTAAAATGCTGTGCAGTCCCACATAAAGAGGGGCATCTGTTCACCCTACTGAGACCTGAGTGCTTGTTTGGGGTTCATGGGATGAAACAAGTCTGTTGAGCCAGATGAAGTATAGTGTACAGAAAAGCCAAATATAGTGTCCTCATATGAGGATGTAGGGTCTCAGGAGGTTAAATGTTGCCATTCTCCTCCCATGCAGCTGGTACTTTTTTGATCATTTTTTTTTTTTAGAAGTATTACGCTTTCGCTTTGGACCTCAAACCTGAACTTCAGATTCAAACTGACTGGACTTTTGTGTCGGGGTTAATCACTGATGGTGAGAGCACGCTACAACAAAAAGGAGACAAAAAAAAACAAAAATGTTTTCAGTCAAAGAGCCATCAATTTCCAAGTCTGAAGGCAGTGTATCGGATGAAGACGTGTGCTGGCATGCAACCATGCATGGGCACTCAGCCATATTTGCTTCACTCCAATTTTGTCCAGTTACGAAAAGTGAAATTCAAGTTGATGGATTGAACAAGTGGTAGTGGTCATAATTTGACCATAAGGAGCAATCTAAAAATATCAGCAGTCCTGAAACTGGTCCAAAGGTGTGCGAGAAGACACCCTTGAAGAGGACACCAGTGAAATTTAACAGCGTCTTTTAAGTTTGGTACATCAGATAAGATTAATCAATATGAATGCACTGCTCCCTTGTGTTCTCCCCAAGGGCTTGCCACAGCGGATTAATCCGCATTGGTAATTTTGCAGCAGTATTACCCCAGATGCCCTTCCTGACACAACCCTCCATGATGAGAGGGGCTTGTGCCCCCACTAATCAATATACAGAGCGTTTTTTTTTTCTTGTTTTTCCCCAGCTACACTTTTTGTATTCATAATTCTGCCATTTATATAATGATTCAGTTACACTGCAGCTTGTTTTTTATTGTCATGTATACATTACTCTAAGTAACAGGGTATTGGTGTATACTTTAATTAAATAGGAACTTGGTTTCTAACCAGCACTTGGCAACTGGACTGTATAGGATGGTTACCACACTTGTCATTTTCTTGTACTATCCATTTTGATAACTCCCAGTCACTTCCCTCTCTTATTGCTTTGACTCAAGGCCCTGCGCTTCCTTCTGCTCAGAAGCAAGCACACAGTGACGTTAGTTGATTTTGTACGACTGCTATTCGAGGACGCAGTGACGCCAGTTTACAAGGATACTATGTGATCCTGTCGATTGCCAAGCTTTTATAGTGAAGGACCTGGCAGTCAATGCAGCAGTTTCAGTCTTAATTGTTGAGAGGCTCTGCTCTATTGAGGCCCACAGCCTTGTGTGTTCTCCCAGCTCCATGCTACAGAACAACCGCGATTTGATGGGGCTGCTTTTTTTTGCTATGGTAACTTTAGAGTTGAAGCATAAAAAGCTGAATCAGGGCCTGGAGCTTTGATATCTGGTAAATGAGAGTTCTTGCAGTGATGAATGGCGAAAGTCTAGACAAACCCTTTAAACGTTTAAGTCGTTGGGTCATCCTTTCATCTTGGATTCGATAATTTTTTAAAAATAAAGTTTTGAATTCCTTCTCTTGTGTGCAGTCATTGAGGGGAAAAAATTGAGCTGTTGTAACTTAAAGGCATATTTGTTTCAGTCTGATTGCACTTCAGGATGTTCTCTGGTTTTGTTCTGACATGCCTTTTACTTGTTAATCAGTTTAGTTTAGAAATTCTAAGAAGCAATATAAATCCAGAAATGTCCTCTAGCAGGGTTAAACCAAAGTCTTTCCAAAACAATAATATAAAAATAGTAAGAATAAGAATAAATATTTAACACCAAAATAAGGTTTAAAAGGCTTTTTTTCTCACAAGCTATACTTTTATGATACAATTATGTTATTCATGTTATGGATACAGTAAGCCAAGAAAAGGATAAGTGTGGCTACTGTGTGCGTGTGTGCATTAATACAACAAAATTATTGGCGAATAATGCCACTTTTTTTACTTCACTATTAATATTTTTATTTTTCAACTTCTACATAGGAAGCTAGATTAACAGATGGCAAAGAGTAGGACTCTACCGTGAGTCCATTGATAGGAAATGTCCTTGAAAGCTAGTGTAGGTATAACGGCACCCTTGTTCCCTCTGAGTCACAATGTCTGGACTGTTTCTGTTTGGTTTTAATTGCTTCATGCGTTATATTATCTCCTAATGTGCTTAATTGGAGTCCATTGGAATTTCCCATGTTTTTAATCAGGCGTTACCACATCCTTGTTCGATGTTTAGCACCTTAAAGGAGTTTTTTTTTTTTTTTTTTTTTTTTTTTTTTTATTTAAATTTTTTTAT
>VUQH01000194.1:0-24138 GCA_015106775.1 Etroplus canarensis | reverse complement strand
AAAATTAAATACAGCTGACATGTTTATTTAGACTTTATCTGCCATTTATGGGGACATTTGTAGTAACGTGTGTTAAAGAATATGCATGAGCACTGCATATAGCTATACCCCAGTTTAAGATCTAGACCTGGTATTTAGTGGTTATGTAGAGTAAATGATTCCTCCAGTGTAAACAGCCACTAAACATCTACTTGGGGTTCCCTTTTTGCAGGCCAGCTGGTTCTTAATGACGCAAGTGGAGGGCATGATCCCCCACTATGTACTGTGTGTTACCTCCCTGCTCGCCGTATTGCTTTTACTGCTTTCAAACAGCTAGTGGAGTGTTATTTGAAGCTGGGAAGAGCTGGCTGGATGCTGCTCTGTCCAGCAGCAGCGGTGAAAGGGAGCGTTTAAAAGTGGCTGTAAACTTCCATCAGGGGAGTCATCACAATGGTTATTGTGACAGTGCATTTTATCACTACAAGACTGAAGCATTGTGGCCGACTCTTCACTTAAACACAATGTTATAGGTGTCCTGCTTTTCTCTTCCTTCTACTCTCTTTATGGCTCATGGCATCTGTTGCAGTTGCTATGCAAGAGACAAACACAAAGCTGTGTGTTCCACACACTGCACACTAGGACAGTGATATAAGCAAGCGGAGGAAATGAGGTTTCTGTTAACAGCCGTCTGAAATTCATATAGTTTCTGTTGAGCTTCAAGACAGTGACTTCTCCCTCTGGTTAGAATTGTACAACTACATGCAAATTCTCCCCTCTGTAGTTTTCAAGGAGTTTTAATTTTTACCATCAGGATTATGGTAGGATACAGTGCAGCCTTTTGCCTCAGAGCCACTGCCCCTGTGGTGACCTTGGATTGTGTGGTATGATTATGAAGACCTTTTGCCACTTGGCCAAAGTGGTTTTTTTAGTTGTCTCAAGAGACGAGAACAATTTAATGCCAAAATATGAATGTTTTAACCAAGCTTTCCTGGCATCTTCCACAGACCCAGCAGTGGAAATATAACCTGGTCCCCTGCTCAGCCAGATCTTTTATTGTTAGGCAATGAGAGGATACATGACGTAGTTTTGTTTTATGTTGAAATTTTTGCCATAAGGTAGAAAAGATGGGAATGATCAAACTTTAACTAGGTTTTCACTTTATTGTAAATGAGTGGGTAATTGAAGAGTTCATGTTTTGCTCATCTTCCACTTTACATGCATTAATAAGACATACAGTTATGGGAGGCATAAAGCCATGCTTGCCTGCAGCTGTGGTTCTCTTTGCCTATTTTCAGCTTGGTTATTGAGCCAGACAGGGAGTGAAATACTTTGCATTACTGTATAAGAGTTCATTCTTCTCTCATTATTAGTGTGGTCACCCCTATGGCAGCTTCCTGTGAAAGATGTGGTCAAAGCAGA
The DNA here is from genome assembly GCA_015106775.1 of Etroplus canarensis. Taxonomy (NCBI): domain Eukaryota; kingdom Metazoa; phylum Chordata; class Actinopteri; order Cichliformes; family Cichlidae; genus Etroplus; species Etroplus canarensis. Next base: position 22,740 of record VUQH01000194.1, on the reverse strand, counting down.
CAGGACAAAGGATTTACAAAAAAATGAAGAGCTATCATGTCTTCTAAATTTAATCTGTATTGGAAACCTTTTTCAGTATTATACAAGCATATTAACAATTCACATACTAGGCCCCTACAAACACTTGTTGAAATAAAAGTATACTAGACATATGCACTTAATGTCTAAAGAAGAGTGCATCTGGCAGTGTGGAAAAAACTGTTTGGGAGCAGGTCATATTGATTTGTGAGAAGAGGATTTCAAAAGAAATTCCACTAGACATACAGCTGTTTCTATTTGGTTTGTATCCAGAAGAATGCAATTATTAAAAAAAAATGAACAAACATTAATGAACCTGAGTTTTTTTAAGTGCTAAAAATAAGTAATAACATGACAAATTATGGTGGCACGGTAGTGTAGTGGTTAGTACTTTTGTCTCACAGCCAGAAGGTTCCTGGTTTTAACCCTGGCTAGGGCTTTTCTTTGTGGAGTTCGCATGCTCTCCCTGTGAGTGTGTCTGTTTTCTTCTGGGGGCTCCAGCTTCTTCCCTGAGTCCAAAGACATGTACATTAGGTTAATTGGTGATTCTAAATTGTCCATGAATATGAGGTAGAGGAAATGCTTGAGGTATAGAGAATAAAGTGCTGTATGTACAGTATTTGGGAGCCAGGAGCCTGTAGTAAATGGAGACTGGGTTTTCTGGATTGTGGATATTTATGTCTCACACTCTTAATACTTTTAGTGAGCCCATGAAGTGCCTCATTATTTGGCCCTTTGTTTAAAAAATAAAGCATATAAATAGGTTTAAATTTTTGCCATGTATTATAGGAACCCTGTGTTAATTTCAGTGTCTTGGGGTTTGATTTGTGTGTTTGGGTAGATTTCAGCACACTTTAGAAAATATTAATCATTTATTTTCTTTCTCTGTTCTTTTTCTTGCCTGGTTCTTGCCTTTTCCTGCAGGTGCCTCTCAGGACTGGAGTTGCTGACCTCTGTGCTCCGTTGCGTCCTAAGTCCTTGTGGGCCACCATTGACTGTTGTTGTTCTCTTCATCAGCTCGTGTTTTCCTCCAGCTCTTCCTCCAAACTCTTCTCCTCCCTTTTCTTAAACTGCCCTCCCCTCCTCCTCTGTGTGTCTGTTTCCCGGGCTTATTACTCAAACCCACTGAAGGAAGCAGCACAGTAGCTGGCAAAGGATGAAGTGAGTCTGCCTGCCAACACCAGACAGAGGATAGAAGACACAAAAGGACTAGAAGGGGGGAGAGAAGCTGCGAGAGAGAGAGAGCGAGAGCACAGCAATTGGAGAGAACCACAACAGAAGTGTGAGAAGCAACAACAACAATCAAGATGTCACGCCGAAAAGACAGAAGTTTCACTTAAGCGTCATGAGCTAGCCCCCAACAGTTCTGTAACAGTGGACTTCTTTCTTAACAAATTCCTGGCATGCACGCACAAAAAGAGGTTGAGGAAACGTACCCTCCTACTCTCTGGGGTCCTTGTTAACACCTGCTATGCCTCTGTAAGAAGTGTCAGCCATGCCAGCCAAGGGAAAGTACCTGTTGAACGACCAAGAGCTCAAAAATGAGGCACTGTACCGCAAATTCTCCTGCATCAGCCAGTATCAGCCACTGGTACTCCTGCTGGGCCTCTCCATGCTCTTCTGTGGCATTCTCCTTATTCTCTTCTTTGCCCTTCGATTGGTGAGTTTTTAACATCCAGCATTTGTTGAGAAGTTGTATATCATGAAGTGCTTATTAGTTACAACCACATGACTATATGAAAACATTTGGATGTTCTTTTTTATTTTTGTAGTTAGTCTTCCAAGAAGAAATAGTTGCGTACAAACACGTAGTTAAGTTAAAATCTGAACCCCAGTGTGTGAATTTTGCATAATGCAGTTATCCCTTATAGTCATTACTCCTCAAGCAGACGAAAGTAGTCACTGGAAATGATCAGTAGTTGTTTTTGAACTCCTTCACTTGAGTAATCAGTGTCCCTGTGGATCCTTTAAAAGCCTTAAACGGCATTAACAGCAAAAAAGCCCTAATGTGGGTTAAAATAGCTTTAATCAATTTTGTAAAATGTTAACATATGTGAAGTGGAATTTTATTCATTGTATCTGACATTGTATTTTTAAATATCCACAATATGGTTGCCAGGATGCTTATACCAAAGGCTCTGCTTACTAGCTTGCAACAAGATGGAGACATGGAAAGTCACTGAAAATTAGTTCTTCAACCAAGATTTCAAGGCATGTCTGAATCCATTGTTGCGAGTATATACAAGACAGAATATATATCCTGCCGAACATGTTTCAGACTTGCTCATTTAGAATCAAGGGAGTGGAAACCAGTGCAAGTTCCAGTTTGAAGAGGTGAAGTAGCTTAATTTGATTAGTTTGTTATGGATACATTTGTTTTAATGTACAACTTGAGCCTTTACCAACCCAAAATAAACTCAAAACTTGTGCCTGTAACACTAAGGAATTCATGTAGTTTTTTCTTCCGTTTTGGAAGTTAAGTTGGTCCTAAATTTCATTTCAAGTAGCATTTAAAGTAGTCTTAAAGTCTTAAATTTAACTTTCCTGAAGTTGTAGGAACCCTAATTATATTTCCTCAGCAAGGAGGCCATAGCATTACTACACGTACTCTTCAGATTACGTAAAAACTGAATATGCCTTACCGTTGTGCCTGTGTAGGAATAATGCATGTGAGCCTGAGGACTAAAAATCTGAGGCTGAATAATCAGAATTATTGCTGACATTGTGTATCTTCCATAAAATGTTGTGAAGCGAGTACTTTTTGACCAATAGCCTGACTTTCACAGCATGATATCTTATGACAATGATAGTACAGTCATGTGAAAAAGGTTTTTACAAGACTCTACGCAAGCCTGTGAAAAACTAAGTATACCCTTACTGGTTTCATAGGAATTAAAATGGTAATCAGTAGCCAAGTGCTTCCAATCAAATGCACTTGAGTAATTAATTATAAGCAAGTGTGACCACCTTTTATAATAGAAGTTTTAAGTTTGCCGGTCTGGAGCATTTAGATGTGTGTCAACACAATGCCACAGTCTTCCCATTAATGGACGTCCCTATAAATTCACATCAAGGTCACAACGTGTCATGCTCAGAGAAATTGCTAAACGCACCAAGAGCTGGAACTCAGACTCTATGAGCCTCAGTTAGCATTTTAAATGTTAAAATTCTTGACACTACATTCAGAGAAAGATCTTATAATTATGGCTTGTTTGGAAGAGTCATACAGTAAAGAATTGTGCCAATATGATGCTGCTAACTGGTTCTACAAGCTATTGAATTATGGGGTGTACTTAGTTATTCACGTGACTAATTATGTTACATATAAACACCGGCTCGTGTAGTCATAACTCAATTTTTCTACTCAGCATTTTCCTCTTTTTAATTGATAAAATTATGTTAGATAAGCAAATTAAAGCCATAATTTGCTTCAAGAACATCTGTAATTAACAGCTAAGATGCTCTAGATAAGAAAACACAATTTAACAAGCCTAGTTCAAGTATTATTTCGAGCCACTGTTTAGACGATTATTAAAATGTTATGGACGTAGTCATGAACCATGTTTTTCACTTAATATAGCATGAAATTTAAAACGATAACAAATAATGTTAGGGGTAATTCCATGAGAGGTCCCACTGAAACATCGTGTGCAAAACATCTGCGCTTTTCCTGCTTTTTTGATCACTGTTAGTTTTATGATAATAGTAAATTCTCCCTGATGCGATAAAGGTGTGATGCACAACCTTTGAGAATCATGAGAGATTCACAGACTTATCTAACTTTCCTCCAGCTTTAATGAGCCTGAGAATATTCAGTGAGTTCACTGGTGTTTGGAGACTAATGTTGCAACTTACTGTGGAAATAGGGAAAATAAAAAACACTCCTCTCTTTTGAGAACTGCTGAAATCACGCTCCTCACTCCCCTTCACAATTCGTTCAGATGTAGAGGAGTGTGAATGAGTGAGTGATTGTGTAACTGTTTTAATGTGAAGGAGGTTGTCGGCTTTTTTCTAGATTATATAAGGGTTAGAAATGTATGTATACAATAAACAACTTGAAGTGCATGTCGCCTCAATGTGTTGCGTTCATCCACAGGGAGGTCAGAGGTCAGGGTCTGCTACAGCGCGCTCAGAAATACTTGGGCTTCGTTCATTTGTCTCTGAGGCACATTCTCTCTCTGTTAATTGCTGTACCCTGCAGTTGAAACTTGCATCATCTTTTTCTGAAATTTCAGTAGAAGAAAATGAGTCAAGAAAGAACTAAGGCATACAGTAAAATGGTTAAAACAATAAAGCTGTCAGAGTATAGAGGGTGTAATTGTGCTTCCTACTGTGACAGGAAAAGACAGGTATTCATGGAGTTCTGCTGATCGGCAGCATGCTGTTGATTCTAGCACGATAGCAGGTAGCAATTCATATAACGACCTGACAGCTTCTGTCACCATAGCTTATATTCCTTTCTCTTATTGGAAAACCCATCTTAACCTTCCTTCTATTGTGTTGTGGTGGTCTCTTTGGCACACTCCCCTTTTTCTTCTGTTTTGCTCTCATACAATGGCTCCATCACTCTTCTGTCCACTTTGCACACGCACACACAAACACACTTGTCCCTGTTAGTAATATGTAACTTCTCATTTTGATTTAAAACTATGCAAAATCCACGAACTCCTTCACCCATCCCCTGGCATTCCATCACATACTGCTTTTTTCCTTTTCTCCCTGTTCTCTCTCTCCTGTGCGTACAGTTGCCAGGGGTACAGAGGAGTCAAGAGAAAATGTTGGTATGGAGCTTGTATAACACTGTTATTAAATGCAAAGGAGGGGCACTAGGGGTGGTAAGTGTCAGGATGTCACTGTCAGCTTACATAACTCCTCTTTAGTCATGGACAGAAGAAAAATTGGACACGCTGACATTCATATGGCCTCTTCTAACACTATACAGTTGGTCTAGAGTGTAGAATTGCACACTGAGTCTCTATATGTGACTGTTCTTTTCTCATTTTATATGTTTTCATTTTTCAGTCGCTGCATCCTTGACTCCTTTCCTTTGCCTTTCCTTTGTCTATATACGCGCTGTATGGACAAAAGTATTGGGTCACATTCACATCGCACCTACAGGAGCTTTTATGACATCCTATTCTAAATCAGTAGGCATGAATATAGAGTTGACCGCCCCTTTGAAGCTGTAACAGCTTCCATTATTTCTGTGGGATTTTTTTTAACCCATTTATCCAGAAGAGCATTTGTGAAGTCAGACACTGATGTTGCATGAAAGCGTGTGCCTCGCAATCTCGCCATTCAAGTTCTTCCACTCAAAACTCACCCAGCCATGCCTTTGTGGATGTTTCTTTGTGCACAGGGACACAGTCATGCTAGAACAAAGAATAGCCTTCCCCAAACAGTTACTGTAAAGTTGGAAGCATAGGATTGTCCAAAATGTCTTGGTAAGCTGAAGCATTAGGATTTCCCTTCACTGGAACTAAGATGATATGTTTGCGGCGACCCCTAACAAGCAGCCGAAAGAAGTAGAAGAAGAGGAACTAAGGCCAACCCCAGAAAAACAACCGCATAGCATTGTCCTTCATCAAACTTTACAGTTGGCACAGTGCAGTCAGGCTGGTAATGTTCTCCTGGCCAGTGGCGGTGTGCTTTACACCACTCCATTGGATGCTTGGTGTGGTGCTTGGTGACGTGAGGGTTGCATGCAGCTGCTCAGCTATTGAAGGCCCTGGAAACCCATGCTATGAAGGTCTTGGTGCAGTTTTTGTGCTAATGTTAATGTCAATAAGTTTGTGGTTATTGAATGAGCAGAGTGTTGCAGAGTTTTACGCTCTATGCACCACAGCACTTATTGACCCCATTCATGGCTGAATTTCTGTGGTTCCTAAATGCTTCCACTTTGCAATAATATCACTAAAAGTTGATTGTGAAATATCTAGAAGGGAAGAAATTTCACAAACTGACTTATCGCAACTGTGGCATCCTATTATGGTACCATGCTTGAATTCAGTGAGCTCTTTAGAAAGACCCATTCTTTCACAAATGCTTGTAAAGGCAAACTGCATGGCTAAGTGCTTGTTTTTATACACTTGTGGCAGTGTAACTGAAGGAAATTTCTGAATTCAGTGATTAGGAGGTGTGGTCCAATACTTTTGTCCAAATAGCGTAATTGCCATTGAGCTTTTTTATAGTATGCACCTTATTTCTCCTGTGTTAGTGATAATGCTAAGTCATAGAAACAGAAGTTGTAATGATAAATACAAAAGACTAAAGAACTTAAATACTGCAGCTGGTTTCATGTGACTCCTGGTGTGCCATGTGTTGAACATTAAAGGTGCATCCACTCACGTGTGTTTCTTTGCAGTGGCTATGAAATAATTGTTCTTTTGCTGCCGTCAAAAAGGTTTTGTCAAAACTCACATCTACACAGGGAGCGGAAAGTGCTTTATTTGAGATCTGGCCTTTCCAGTATTGCCATGGTAACCAGAAAGCTCAACATACAATGCCGAGATGGCCTTCTCAGCTCAGAGATCTGTTGACTCTGACTTTGTGCATCTGTCTCACTTTTCAGTGCTCTTTTAACCCCTTGTTTTCTCTCATGTCCTCCCTCCAACAATTAGTCTCTCTCCCACTTAACACTAAGACAGTTGCCCATCATGCACATGCATGGACAAGGATGGCTGTTTACACGCACATTTGCTACACCAAAATAGATGCGCACTCAGACTTCTTTTAACAAATGCAGACTTTTTTTCTTGTGCGTGCTTTTCTCTGTGCAGTAATTCAATTAGGAAGATGCTGGCTTCTAGGATGCATGACATGAAGCAGAGAGAACTGCAAATAAAAAAAAACACTCAGCAATCCCACACAGGGCTTTGTACTCGGGCTGGCTAGCAGTGAATCTCAGGAGTATTTTGCATCGATTTTACCCTCAGCTTTAACTGTAGAGTACGAGTTCACCAGCAAGATAAAACCAATGCACTACTCATTAAAAGATTAAAAAAGCACATGAAAGTAGATTCTATTCTATATGCAAGCAGATGGAAGAATTGCAAATTTTTAAACAAAAGATACAAAAAGCTTACAACGTTCTTATACTATATGAACTTGGCCAGACCAATAATGTTTGCTGTCTGTTGCAGGCAAATAAAGGTGTTGGTTATTTGCAGACAGATAACATATTTTTTCTGCAAATGATGGACTCATAGTTCATGTACAAGATACTAAATAGCCTATTTGTTCCCATTAAAGCTGCCTAATATTGTATTGAAAACTAACAACAGTTTCTTGTGTACCCTGACTGTAAATACTTGTAATATGACTTGTATTTATAGTTGTACTCTAAAATAAAAACTCTTCTTCAGATGAACACGCTGTAAATACATGTTACCTAAACAATATAGCATAATTTACACATAGGAAAACTTGTTGAGGATAAGTAGTTCATTATACATGTCGACTGCAAAAAACTAAGCAAGCCTGTGTGACTTTAATAAATTGTTTTGTGTTTTTTTTTCTCCCTGGTATAGAGTGTAAAGGAACATTCTGTCTTTGTGAGCATGATGAGCGCCAGCCTGTGTGTGTTCCTGGCTGTGTTTGTGCTCGTGTGTACAGAGATGCTCTCACAACGATGGAGGCGTCTGCTAGGTCTGATTATCTGGGCAACGCACCTCACCTTGGGATACACTTTCATCTTCAGCGGCCCTATCGTCGTTCCCTGGGACCAGGTAACTTCACTTTCCAGCAGAGTTTAGATCAAAGTAACACAAACCTTTTCCAAAAAATTTGGAAGCTGTGGAAAATGCAAATAAAAATATAAAGCAAATATTTGCAAGTACTACAAAGCATATATTGGTTTGAAGAAAATGAAGCAAATGTTAAAATAAGAAAAAATTAATTTTACCATTATGTTTTAAAAACAGGAAAAGGGTATGTTTACCACTGTGTTGGATCACTTCTTCTTTAGACAAAACTTACATAATTCCTCGTCAAAAGAGGAAAACAACTGGTATAGTTTTGAAAACAAAATGTTTTCCCTTTCATCTTCAGCTGCTTAACAGTTCAGAGCCCCCTTTATTGTTGTTGTTGTGTTTTAGAATGTCCCAAATGTTTTCAGCGGGTGCCAGATCTGGACTACCAATTTCATACTCAACCCTCTTACTACAAAGCAATGCTGTTGGAATATATGCAGAAAGTGTTTTGGCATTGTCTTGCTTAACTAAGCAATGCTTTATGGTAAAAGATGTCAGGATGGCAGTATTATTTCTTTAAACCGTGTACGTATCGTTGAGCATTAATGGCGTTCTCACAGATGTTCAGGTTAGACATGCCATGTGTTTTAATGAACCCTCCCCACACCATCACAGATTGTTGCTTTTGTTCTGTGCAATGTTAACAAGCCAGATGGTCCCTCTCCTCTTTAGTCCAGAAGATGCTTTGGATGCTTTCCAAAAATGAAGTTTGAAGTTTTAATTGGTCAGACAACAGGACAGTTTTCCACTTTGCCTTGATCCATCTTAAATGAACTTGAGCCCAGAGTGTATTTCTAGAGCTTGTTTATAGATGGCTTCTCTTTGCATGATGGAATTTTAATTTGCATTAGTGGATACAGAGACAGTGCAGTGTTGCATGAGAGTCAAAAGATCACTCCCATTCGATTTTGTCTTATGGCTTTCATTGTAATTGTCCTGTCCTTTTTGTACATAGATTTCTTTCAGTGACACTTCAAAACAAGCATGCAGACTTTTGAGAAAGAAGTTTTAGTTTGTGAAAAAACCCACAATTCAACAGAACAACCTTTAGCAGCAAAGTAATCATTTTCTGTATGACTTTATCAGTCTCTCACACTGTTGTGGAGGAATTTTGGCACACTTTTCTTTACAATGTTGCTTTGGGTAATTGAGGCTTGCAGGCATTTGTTTATGCACAACTCTCTTAAGGTCCTGCCACAGCACTTAGGTTAGGTTGAAGTCTGGACTTTGATTGGGCCATTTCAACACTTGTGATGTGTTTCTTTTTCAGCCATTCTTCCGGTGTGCTTGGGATCATTGCTCTGTTGCATGACCCAGTTTCGCCCTTGATTTAGCTGTCAGACAGATGGCCTCATATTTGAGTCTAGAATATTTTGTTACACAGAGGAGTTCATGGTCGACTCAATGTTGCAAGGTGCTCAGGTCCTGTGGCTGCAAAACAAGCCCAAATCATCACCCCTCCACTGCGGTGCTTAACAGTATGAGATGTTTGTGCTGATATACTGTGTTTGGTTTTCACCAAATGAGATTTGAGAAATGGATTTGGGGGTGGGATGGGATGTACAATCAGTTTGCATAGTTGTGAAGCTGTTGAAGTTGAAGTTTTACGTCCATGAGCAGATGCAAGATGATTTAACTGTGGCAAAACAAGTAAGGATTTGAAATGAACCTTTTACTTTATCTTTCCAGGTGCCTTATTTTCTCTTCATCATCTTCAGCGTGTACACGATGCTGCCATTTGAGTTGCGGTACGCTGTAGTGCTGAGCGTCATCTCCTCCCTGTCCCACATTATTACCCTCACAGTGTATCTCAGGTTTTACGGGAAAGGGAACTATAGTCCTCTTGCCAACCAGGTAAAGCCGTTTGAATTATTCTAGTAATTCTTAATGCTTCTGTGATGTTGCTTTTGGTGTTTTATGGTCTCGGACAAAATGGGATGTTGCTTTAATATTCATAAGAGTATGGAAATTCTAAAGAAAACACAAAATACTGAAGCTGTAAGTGGTTATATCTACTTTCCTTAAAAAGTAGATATAAAATTAAAAAATAGATATAAGAAGATCTTAATGGCAAATGTGTCGACACAAAATACTTTAAAAAATATTATCAAAATTCTGTATTAAAATATGTAATTGTGGGCTAGATTTAAATATAAAAAGCTGCACTTGTATAGTGCCAAAGCCACTGACATCCATGCTTGTATGTGTGTGCATACCAAGTGTTTGAACTTGAACTCTAACATCTGCTGCTGTGCATCTTTCTCTAGCTGCTGTCCAACGCAGTGGTGTTTCTATGTGGCAGTGCGGTGGGAGCCTTTCATAAGTTCCTAATGGAGAAAACCCTGAGGCAGACTTTCCAAGATACTCTGAGGTGCCTGAGTATGCGGATGAAGCTTGAGATAGAAAAGAGACAACAGGTTAGTGTAATACAGTGGTACATGGTGTGCATGCTGTAGTGTGTAAATGTATAGTTTTTGGCTGTTTCTCTGTATTCTGAACCTGCACAGAATGTAAACAAAAATTACAGACATATGAAAATAGCTCATCATAATTATTATTGTCATACTCTTATTATCTTATTTCATTTCTGAGCTTTGCCTTTGGCTGGCCTTATGTTGACTCTCCCATGGATGTTTTCATTGTGACTACCAAATCCTTTCCAAATTAGATTTTCCTGTGATGCCTTTTAAATTATGTGCATCTGTGCTGGCTTCTTCTACGTCGGAGGCCTTTTTTGGAACAAATTTTCTCCTTTTATCGTTTTTTTTGACTGTTGCTTAGAACAGGACATAAAACATGCTGACTTGGAAGCCTCAGTGTTGCCTAGCAGGAAAAAGGAATGATATAGTCATTAACATTTAAACCTCCTCTTGTATTTGCACTGTGGCTTTAAAGAGAGAGAGAGAAAATGAGGAACTAATGACAATCTTGCTTTGTGTTAATTCCAGCAGGAAAAGCCCCATGTGTTCCCCGAATTGTTTCTTAACGGGGTGTGAATGACATAAAAATGCTATTCAAACTGTGTGACGTAAATACTTGTATTCGAAACAAACACTAATGAAGTTCTCTGACCTAAATCGGTCCCTCTGCGCCCACTGCTCCACCATAAATCAAATAAATGTGTCTCTCTAGATCTGTTTAACAACAGTACATATATTATATGGACAAAAATATTGGGCCACGCCTATTAATCATTGAATTCAGGCAGGTATTTCATTCAACACAATTGCCACGGGTGTATAAAATTAAGCCGTCTGCCTTTACAAACATTCGTGAAAAAGAGAGCTTACTGAATTTGCAAGTAAGGAAATGGGTCCAGTGAGTAAGTAAGGTCCATAAAGACATGGCTGGATGAGTTTGGTGTGCAAGAACATGACTGCCCTGCACGAAGCCCTGACCTAAACCCCATCCAACACCCTCGGAATAAACTAGAGCAGAGATCGTATCCAACATCAGTATCTGACCTCACAAATGCTCTTTTGGATAAATGGGTAAAAATCATCCAAAAAAAAAGTCTCCAAAATGTTGTAGAAAGCCTTCCCTGAAGAGCTGAAGCAGTTACAGCGGGGATTACAACTCCTTATCAGTACCTCTGGATTTAGAATTGGATGCCATAAAACTGCTGTAGGTGTAATGTATAGGGGGGCTAATACTTTTGTCCATATAGTGTACATTTTTTATACATCTAGTGTACATTTTTATATGTATTGTACTAGTAAATTCTATATGCATATTATGTAAGAGATGACATTTCTAGGAGCTCTTCACATACCTTCATCTGAGCAAAGGTCAACTTGATGAGAGGTGTTTTATTCTGATAAATATTTTCCATAGTGACCGAAAAGCAGGTGATACCGTAGCACAGAGGAGCAAGCATAAGTATTCAAAAACAAAATGTGCAAATTTTTTGACCCAAAATGTAAGAATCTAAATTATTTTTTGGGTGCACTTTCATTTCCTTGAACGCTTAATATTTCCAGACAACTGGAGAGTGTCCAGAAACACTCTAGGAAAATAAAAGGTTTGTGACAGCACACTTGGCTTGTGCAGAAAGTGACATAAAAATATATATGTTATATATGTTAAATATATGTTAAACCAAAGGATCCTGTTATGTAATAGAATCTATGATCTGTAATCTAAAGCTCCATGTCAGGCTAAAATTAGACACAAATCAGTTGGTATATTTCATACCTTGCATACCATGAAGTGTGGTAGTGGTGTCTCTACTCCAAGATAATACAGGTTATTGCCAGCTCTTGACTGGCGGAGTAAATAAAAGGGTCCCAGAATAGAGCAGCATATTAGATTATGAAGACAGTCTGTGTTCCAGTAGGACAATGAGGTGGTGTATGCAGCCAAGTGAAGACAAGAATGACATAAAAACAAGAATGTGAATGCTCTTTCACGGCCCAGCAAAACTCCAGATTGAACTCAGTTTAATGAATTAAACTTAACCGTTCACATATGCAGTTCATTTCCTCCTGATTGACCATGAGCAAAGACAAACAGTAAAGTAGGAAAGCGTAGCAAAACACTCTGCTGAAGTACAAAGATATTCATAACTCAAAGATGGGTTATACTTATTTCCACTACTGTACTTTGAATTTTGGACTCTACTGGAGTAGTTTTGAATGATTCTGTTTTAAAAATAATCCTTTTTTTTAAATCTTTCCTGGGCCTTTCTGCAGCCCATCTGAAATGATCAGTTATAGCTTCTATCTCTTTAAACAGCTTTCTTCTGATTGGCTACCCCTCACAAACAGACAGGCTCAACATCCATCATTGTAATAGTATTTGTATATGACAAAAAAGTGTAAATAAATAGGTACACTTTAAGCAAGTTCTCACTGAAGCACAAAGAATTGTGTGCCAACATCTCCATCTTTCTTAAATGCACGTTGTACAAATACTTTACTCAGGTCTTGTGAGTCACTATTTACATCCATTTTCTGAAGCACTTTGCAATGACTTGTTAAGTTAAGCTATAGCAAGCCTCGATTTAGCCAGTGTAGTCAGATGATGTAACCTGATACCCTTCAGATGGTATGAAGAGGGATTAATCATTTCTTCAGAAGTTGCCTCTTTAGATTCCTGTCTTAATCAAGCAGCTGAACTCTAAATATTTCCCAGGCATCTAGCACTGTGCTGTATCCACACTGACAAAGAATTCTTCTGTTTCTCACTTTGAGCATTGGCTATGATGACAGCTTATTGATAAATTCTTAGTATGCATTTCATGCCATCACAACAATTTCAAACCAGTGTGAATATTCTTTATAAATTGCTCCTGCTCTGAATCCAGATTATAAACTTACAGGTGTGGGGACAGTACGTAAGAAATAACAAGACCAAAACAGCTACAGACTAGAACTAACAATGTGGTATGATTACAAAAGAACAGACATAGTCATAGGAGAAATAAGAAAAAAACCCTCTATTTCAACTGGATTTGGGTTTTTTTCTTTTTCTTGTTTGCTGTTCGACATGTGTCTGCACATCTTCTGATTAAAAGCTTTTTTAAGGCTGATCTTTGTTCACTTCAGGACTTGACCATTCATCACTGTGTATTGGGTGCAGCAGTCAAATAAGCTTAATTTCCTGATTCTCCTAAATTGCACTTATGTAACTAATTGCGTCTGTGTGCAAATGTGTACTTTGCAGGAGAACCTCCTGCAGTCTGTGCTGCCAGTCTACATCTCCATGAAGATGAAACTGGCAATAATGGAGCGCTTGCAAGACTGCAAAGACAAAGAAGAGCAGCAGCGACTGGTCAAAGACAACAACTTTCACAGCCTTTATGTCAAGAGACATGAAAATGTCAGGTACAACCACAAGCTATCTTAAGACCTAGGAAAATGATGGGTTTTTGGAGTTGGTGATCACTATTTCATTGTAAATTATAACCTTGTTGTGGAAGCCTTATTTTACTTAAAAAAAAATCTCACTTACTGATCTGATAATTGATCTGTTGACTGTCCTGCCTGATATTTTTAAAATAACATATGTTCATGACCTGAATCTGATCTGCTCAAGATTAACAAGAGACAGATTCCCAGTCTAAATAAAGACTTCTTTATGTAAACTTAAAACAAATCAAGTCAAATGGGTTGCGACTGACACTCACCACCTACTTTATTAAATACACCCTGCTAGTACCAGCTTGGACCCCATTTGCCTTCAGAACTACCTTAATTACTTGCGGCATAGATTCAACAAGGTGCTGGAAACATTCCTCAGGGATTTTGGTCCATATTGACATGACGGCAGCATGCAGTTGCTGCATATTTCTCAGCTGCACATCCATGATGTGATAATCCCATTCCACCACATCCCAAAGGTGCTCTATTGGATTGAGATCTGGTGAGTGTGGAGGCCTTTTGAGTATAGTGAACTCATTGTCATGTTCAAGAAAGCTTTGTGCTTTGACCTTTGTGACATGGTGTGCCATCTTGCCAGAAGCTGCCATCAGAAGATGGGTACAGTGTTGTTATAAAGGGATGGACATGGTCCGCAACAATACTTAGGGGTGTTTAAACAATGCTTGGCTGGCCCTAAGCAGCCCTAAGTGTGCCATGAAAATATCCCCCGCGCCATTACACCACCACCAGCAGCCTTAACAGTTAAAAGCAAGAGGGGTCTGTGCTTTGATGTTGTTTAGGCCAAATTATGACCAGATGTTTCTTCAGAAATGAAGACACAATGGAACAGGCAGCATTTTTTCTGGTCCTTTATTGCCTACTTTTGGTGAACCTGTGTGAATGGCAGCCTCTGTTCCTTGTTCTTAACTGACAGGATTGGCACCTGGTGTGGTCTTCTGCTTTTGTAGCCCATCTGCTTCAAGGTTCTACATTCCTTGGTTGTAATCAGAATCAGAATCCTTTATTAATCCCAAGGGGGAAAATGCTTGCATTACAGATGCTCCACTGGTGGCACTGACAGAAAGACAGGAGGAGAAGCTGGACGTGGCAGAATTGAAGATGTTGAGATTTTCACTGGGTGTGAACAGGATGGACTGGATTAGATATGAATACATCAGAGGGACAGTGCGAGTTCAGATGTTTGGAGAGAGGCAAGGCTGAGATGGTTTGGATGTGTTCAGAGGAGGGATAGTGGATGTATTGGACAAAGGATGTTGAAGTTGGAGCTGCCAGGCAGGAGGAGAAGAGGAAGACCACGGAAGGTTCATGGATGTAGTTAAGGAGTTGTTGTGAGGGAAGAGGATGCAAGGGATAGGGTGAGATGGAGGCAGATAATTCGCTGTTGCAACCCTTAATAGGCAGCCGGAAGAAGAAGAAGACAGATGTTCCTCTGGTATAAATAAATATATATGTATATGAGCAGATGGGTAGATAGAAAATTAAACTGTAAAAAGTGCAATTGTCAAAATGGTAAATATAAATATTTATGAAAGATCAAAAATGAAATAAGAATAAATTAGCCTTAGTGTAGAAAATGTAATATGTCCATTAAGTACTATTTACAGATATGGCCAAAGAAAAACAGTCCGGGTATTAAAGGGAAGAGCTGTAAAGTTTGTTTGCCACAAGTGGGAATGATTTCCTGTGGCGTTCTGTGGTGCATCATCGCAGAATGAGTCTCCTGCTGAACACGCTCCTGTGCCAGGAGAGGGTGTGAAGGATTGTCCAGTATTTTCCTTAACTTGGACAGCATCCTTCTTTCTGACACTCCGGCAGAGAGTCAAGCTCCACACCCATGACATTACTGGCCTTGCAGTTCAATTTGCTGAGTCTGTTGGCCCAGCACACCACAACGTAGAGGATGACACTGGCTTCCATAGACGCAAAGACATCCTGAGCGTCGTCTGGTAGATTTTGAAGGACCTAAGTCATCTCAGAAAATAGAGACCGCTCTGGCCCTTCTTGTAGAAGGCTTCTGTATGTTTACTGAAGTCCAGTTTATTGTCAATATAAACACCTGGGAACTTGTAGTCTCCACACAGACCCCATGATTGGAACCAGGGGTACCTGGTGTTCTGGTCCTTCTCATGTCAGTTCTTTAGTCTTTGTCACATTAAGCTGCAGATGGTTTTGTTCACACCAAAGTCAACAATCGCAGTCCTGTACTCTTTCTCATCACCCTCTCTGATATACCCTACTACTGCAGAGTCATCAGAAAACTTCTGAAGATGGCAAGTCTCTGTGCAGTAGCTAAAGTATGTGGTGTAGAGGGTGAAGAGAAAGGGAGAGAAAAAAGTCCCCTTGGGGGCTCCAGTGTTGCTGACCACTCTGTCCGACACACACAGTGCTGCAGATGCGCATACTGTGGTCTGTCAGTCAGGCCACAAGGGAGGCATCCATCTGCATCGTTATCAGCTTCTCACCTAGTAAAGCCTGTCTGATGGTGAACGCCCTGGAGAAATCAAAAAACATGGCCCTTACAGTGCTTAGTGGCTTGTCCAGGTGAATGTAGACATGGTTGAGCAGGTTGATAATGGCATCCTCAATTCCAAGTTGGGGGTGGTAGGCAAACTGGAGGGGATTCATCAGGGGCTGACCATAGACTTGAGCTAGTCCAGGACAAGTCTTGCCAGGGTCTTCGTGATCTGTGATGTCAGTGCCACGGGTCTGTAATCTTTAGGGTCACTGGGATGTGATGTCTTAGGCACAGGCATGAGACAATGACCTCTTCCACAGCATGGAGATTGAGGTGATTCAGACTAGTCTGGAAAATTGATGCAATATCTCACAAGGCTAGGGGGCACAAGCTTTGAGGACCCTGGAACTCACACTATCAGGGCCTGCAAACTTGCCTAAGTGAAGTCTCATCAGCTGTCTCTGGATCTGGTCAGCAGTGAAGGTGACGTGGCGGAGTGGTAGAGGTGTTAGGATGGAGGGTGTGAACAGTGCCGTGACCCTCTGGGTTGGGGGACCAAGCTGAGGGACCATGAGGAGGAGGTGGGGAAAGGAGTGGCTAGCGGTTAGAGGCCAACATCAGGAAGGTTTGAGGTGTGAGCAGCACCCTCAGAGTCAAATTTGGTAAAGAACACATTTAGATCATTGGCCCAGCCCATACTGCCTCTGCAACTGTTTGGTCTCAAACCAGTGATGGTCTTTATGCCACTCCAGACCTCTCTTATATTGTTCTGCTGGAGTTTCCACTGTAGTTGTCCTTGGCAACTCTGACTGATGTTTTCAGTTTGCTTTGAACTGTTCTCAACTCCTCCCTATCTTAATCAGAAGCTTTATAAAACATTTTATTTTATTTATTTGTTTGTTTTTATTTAGTTAGTTATTTATGAATTGGTCTTTGAATTAGAAAGGAGAAACAAAATGTTGAAATATTTTTAAAATTGCAATACCTTGATATTCAAGAACAAAAAAATGGCTGCATTCATTACTCAAACTGACTGATTAAAAAAAATGAAATCTTAATCTTATAAATCCTCAGGCATCGCTTCATAAAATAAACATGGCAAGAGAAAATAAAAAAAATCGCTTTGAGACCAATTTTCTAAATGCTGGAGATTAGCATGTCTGTCTGTTTTTACAGCAGTGACCTAGATACAACATTGCTTTATGAGGTTTTCATTAATTTAGCAACTGCTGACAGATAACACGGCAGCTTAAAGTGAACTTTGGCAGATGGCACACCGGCTGATTTTTCTGATATTTGTAGATGGAATACAGTCCCCAACCCGCTTCAGTGATTGAAGGTTTCCTCAAGAGCAAACTGAATACATTTGTGAAGAGTTTTTGAGGATTTTTTTCCAGAATATTCTACATGTGGATTCAAACAAAACTGTTAAAGCACGAAAGGACAGAAAAAAAATGGTCTTTTTATTAAGGTATTTTGTCTTTGCGAATGTTTAAAGACTTATAGAGCTTTGGCATTTTTTTAATCAAGAGGCTATTGTGAAATAAGTCATGTTTGCTTCCATGTTCATTTAAGGCCACAGTAAAAAGGTGTTGAATGATAGGCTGTGTCCCGTACCTCTCCCTGTAATTACCCAGACCAGTAATTAGTTGTGTTGTCAGTCTCCTGAAGCGCCTGGCTCTTTTCAGTCAGATAGTGGAAGCTGATGCAGTAACGGCGTGTGTCTTATGGTCAGCATTACTCAGGCTGAGCTGCAAAAGTGTCAGTAATCAGCTTGGCTTGATGCAGTGGCCTACATGTATGTAACCTATGAATATTTTTGGTTGTTTTTATTTGAGTTAAATATGCTATATGGACAAAAGTATCGGGCTACCTACACATTACATCTACAGGAACTTTTATGATCTCCACTTCTACATTTATAGGAAGTATTATGGAGTTGGTTCTCATTTTGCATCCAAAAGAGCTTCCACTCTTCTGCAAGGGCTTTCTATAGGATTTTGGAGTGTGTCCATTCATCCGGAAGAGCAATTGTGAGGTCAGACACTTGCATGTATGTTTGACGAGAAGGCCTGGCTCGCAGTCTCTATCCCAAAGGGTGTTGGATGGGGTTGAGGTGAGGACTCTGTGCAGGCCAGTGAAGTTCTTCCACACTAAACTCATCCAGTCATGCGTTTATGGACCTTGCTTTGTGCACTGGGTCGGAGCCATGCTGGAACAGAAATGAGCCTTCCCCAAACAGTTGCCTTAAAGTTGGAAGCAAGTTGTTCAAACTGTCAGAACAGAACACGTTTCCACTGCTTCAGAGACCAATTGCGGCGTGCTTTACAATTCTTCATTTGGCGCTTGGCATTGTGCTTGGTGATGTAAGGTTTGCATGCAGCTGCTTGGCTTGGCATGGAAACACATGCCATGAAGCTTCCAGCGCACAGCTTTTGTGCTGATGTTAATGTCAGAGGAGGTTCAGAACTCTGTAGTTACTGAGTTAGCAGAGAGTTGGTGACTTCTGCACACTATGTGCATAACACTTGGCAACTCTACTCTGAAACTTAACTTGGTCTGCCACTTTGTGGCTGAGTTGCTGTGGTTTCTAAATGCTTCCAGTTTGTAATAATACTTCTTACAACTGACTGTGGAATATCTAGGGATTTCAGACTGACTTGCAACAATCAGATCCTATTGCAGTAAGGTGCTTGAAATGTGAGCCCGTTAGAACGACCCATTCTTTCACAAATGTTTGTAAAGGCAGACTGTTTGATTTCATACACCTGTGGCAGTGGGACTGAATGAAACATCTTAATTCAGTGGTTAAGAGGAGTGTCTCAATTCTTTTGCCTATATTATGTCGTTTAAAGTATCCTGAACCGTGTGTGTTCTTGGACTTGGTCATTACAGTGGCTATAGAAAGTCACACACTTGTTAATATACCAGGTTTTTTGATGTTCTCATTCTTTTGCATCAGAAAAACACAATATTTTAACAAGGGTGTGTAGACTTTCTATATCCACTGTAGCCCCATTTTGTAGCTGAATATGTTGCAGTTAGTTCCCCTTTATTAATCACAACTTCTGACACATTCTTTAATTCAGCTGATGATTTTCACTTAGCTCGAGTTTCAGTTCCCACTGAGACCATGTGTGTTAAAGCACTTTGTTTTGGATTTTTTTTCCAGACTTCAAGATATTTGCTGACAGGTAGCTTTAACGATGCCTATTCTGTGATTCAGCATTTGAACCAGACGTTAAATCAACTAGTGGATAATGGGTGATAGTTGCAGATATTTTTACCTGCAAAGTGTCATCTTGATCCAGAGGCCATAATGGTCACAATGGACCATAATGGGCTAATGAGGCTGTGCTGAGAAAATGTACTTTTTTGGGGCCAAATTTGAAGGACTCAAACTGTTGGAGCATTATCACCACTAGTATCAGTCCACTGCACATTGGTTTATTGTTAACAGTGTCTACAGGAGGTCCTTGTTAGCATCTATAGTTAGCCAGCTGAGTGACAAAAGGCCCTGCATGGAATGTTGGAAGACAGGGTTGTTCTTTTTATCAGCTTGTAAATCACAATCATGTCAGTGTGGCCAAAAGTTAACTAAGCCTGCTCATATTCTGCAGGAATCTTCTCATTGGATTTTTGTAACAGCAAACCTTTTAAATATTGAGTTACTCAGTCAGGACTTCTTTGATAAAAAAGATGATTATTTCCATCTGCAAAAATGTGTATTTGGTGGGACTTCTCAGCCTTACCGCATGCATGCACAAAAAAGCATACAGTGGGGAGAGCAGCTGTAAGATCCAGTCATCAAATCAGTCATCAGTTATAACAGATGTGCCACTGATTAAGCCAGTAATGGCATTAAGAAAAAGGAGCTGTGGTCTGTGTAGGTTGCAAAACAGCTTGCAGGTGATCAGTAACATGAAGGCAGGTTAAATCAGTGTACTACTTGATAGCACACTTTGCATCTACTTATGCATCTAACAAAGTGCATCATGTAGATGCACTTTGTTAGATGCATAAATGGGTGTTAACTGATCAATTGATGTAGGTTGGCACTGACATCTGCTGATTGGCTGGGTTTGAGTTTGACTATGTGGTCTGCCACAGTTAACCCTATTCTCAGTCAATGTGCATACATATAAATGCAGTTGATTTTAACAACATTAATACCTATTTTATTTGATAGATACATGTTAGAGTGCTCAATATTTAATGATATGTGAATGGTTTTTGTGTGTGTTTAATTTTCATTCACTTTCTTTCTTTCAGTATTCTTTATGCTGACATTGTTGGTTTCACCCGATTGGCCAGTGACTGCTCTCCCAAGGAGCTTGTCATTATGCTCAATGAATTGTTTGGCAAGTTTGACCAAATTGCCAAGGTGAGCTAATAATTTTATCCTGTAATAATTGGTTTGAAAGACCCCAAACTTCAACTTGCAATTCAAATTTGCCTCTTAAAACATTGTCATTGCAATAGTATAATAAACTCAGATAATCTGATTTTGACAGCTGAGAAAGGAAAAACTTGCCTTAAGGCAAGAACAAGGCACTTGAACCCTAATAGGCAAGACTGTTTTTGTTTGAAGTAGCACACACTTTGTTCTTTTTGTAAATGAATTGCCTGATTTCTTAAAACGAACTTTCTTTGAAGGGTTTCTTTAGAATCAAAATCAGAATACTTCATTAATTCCAGGGGTGAAATTACTAATCTTACAGGTACTCTGTTAAGTATACATAAATATCAATAAGAATAAGAAGATGGCACTACAGTTAAGAAGATGAACTATTTAAGAAAAAAAAATGAACCATATATTCAGTAAGTCAGTAAGTATGTACACAACTCCAGTTATTAAGGGGAGGAGCTTTACAGTGTAATGGCCACAGAAGGAGTGACTATGGTCATAAATCTGAGTTTGCCTGGTTATTACACAGTTATTACAATTTATTTACACAGTAAGATCTACAGCTAAACACAGTAATATATTCATGGTTGAAATATAGAAAGGAGTTAAAGAATATGAATAATGAAGGTGGAATATGAACACACACTCACTCTCTCTCTCTCTCTCTCTCTATCTATCTATCTATCTATCTATCTCTCTATCTCTCTATCTATCTATCTTTCCTTCCTTTTCTGTGCCTGTCCAGCTCATCATGGAAAGGGTGTGAAGGATTGTCCAATATTGTCCTTAACTTGGACGGCATCCTTCTCTCTGACACCTCTGTCAGAGAGTCCAACTTCATACCCACAATGTTACTGGCATGGTGGATCAGTTTGAGTCTGTCCACTACTCTGTCTGTCTCGGCAGATATTGAAGGACCTGCGTCGTCTCAGAAAATAGAGACCGCTCTGGCCCTTCTTATAGATGGCTTCTGTGTGTTTGATGAATTTCAGTTTGTCAGTGTAAACACTGAGATATTTGTTTATCGTTCTTTAAAGGAAAACGAATGTATGAGAATCAAGATCCTTGGAGACTGCTACTACTGTGTGTCTGGGCTGCCTGTCTCACTGCCTAAACATGCTAAGAACTGTGTCAAAATGGGCCTGGACATGTGTGAAGCCATCAAGTGAGTTTATGCCTGTAGCTGTATTATGAACTGTTGCAAAGTTTGTGAACTCTTTGGAATGACCAGGATTTCTGCATTGATTACTCATAAAATATTAAATTGTCAGTGGAAAGGATATTAATCTGGAAGAGAGGACTATAGGGTGAGAAAATTTCTTCCTCTAAGGTCAAACAGCTTCTTATAGACACACACATACATCCTGTCAATCTTAATGTGATTCAAAAGACTGAGCTCTGCAAATATAAGTAATAAACAACAACAAGAAGCTTTAGTGTTGCTGCAACTCTCCTTCAGGCAGGTACGGGAGGCCACAGGAGTAGATATCAACATGAGAGTGGGTGTTCACTCGGGCAACGTGCTCTGCGGTGTGATTGGACTTCGCAAATGGCAGTTTGACGTATGGTCACATGACGTCACCCTAGCCAATCATATGGAGTCTGGAGGCCTTCCAGGGTAAGCAGCTCTACCTTTATACACATTCTTGTTTCATATTATAATAGTTTCTTTAAAAAGCTGAAGATGCTTTGCTCACTTTTGGAGGTATCAGGCAGTGTTTTTCCCCTCATTTGCTCAGACGTGTCCACATCACAGAGGCCACTCTGAAGCACCTAAACAAGGCGTATGAAGTGGAAGAAGGCAATGGCCACCTCAGAGATCCCTACCTAAACGAGCTCAATGTCCGGACCTACCTAGTCATTGACCCGCGGGTATGTGCGTTACCTGAAAATACACATTGTTAAAAGAGACAGAGAGAAATCCTTAGCATTTAAAACCCACCTACATGTGCAGATAATTGTTGTTAGGGTTGTAGATTTTAATACCAAAATAGTCATTCTAATCATGTAAATAATTTATAACTAATTGATATTGTTTTAAGATACTCCGTGCTTTTGTAAATTCTTTTTTTTTTACCTGGATGCTGCTTCTACATACACTATATGGAAAAAATTGAGCAACTCCTCACTGAATTCAGGTGTTTCATTCAGTCCTATTGCCATGGGTGTATGAAAGGAATATCTAGTCATGCAGTCTGCCTTTACAAACATTTGTAAAAGAATGGG
>VUQH01000193.1:27145-51039 GCA_015106775.1 Etroplus canarensis | reverse complement strand
TTTTTTTTTTTTTTTTTTGCCAAACCAGTGTACAAGCCTCAGCAAAGGCCTTAGCTGCTTTTTCAGTAGGGGTCAACAGGTACACTTGAGGCAAAACTGCTGGCCAGTAGAGGCTTAAGCCAACAATATCTCTGACAATAACCAGTGACAGCTTTATAACCCTTTGGTCTTTACAGAGCACATTTTAAAGCCAGACTGCACTTAGTTTTCCTACTGTCTGGTAAACATTTTCTGCTACTCAAAAAACTTTAACTTAAAAATAATAATAATTCATAGTCAATAGTTTAGATTAAAGTTATACATCTAAAGCATTCTCACTATTACTATAGCAGAGCCCAGGCACACAGCAATGGTCCAACTACAGCTTCCAAGGCAGCCAAGATTCTACATCTTATGCCTGCTAAAGCAGTAGTTACAATGAAGCTGTCACTCCTCCTTCTTCTGACAATGCCTAAGACTGACAGCCAACACCTGGACCACCAAAGAAGGTCACCTTTTTTGTGGCATTTGTAACTACCTGATAATATGCAATTGCACCTGCATCCCCAAATATCAAACACCTACTGCTTGATGCATACACCAGAAAATGTTTAATATCTTCAGTGTGGCAAAGATGAGTAAATTGGTGAGTAAAGACAACTGGCCTAGTGAGCATTTTTTTTCATAGTCATCTTATCATTTTGAACCACAAACATTGGGCAGACCAATCACAATAACTTGTCAATCACAAGTCATTGTGTTTGCCAATAAGCATACCCTGATTAATACTCTTTTTGGACTCTAGTCATGTCAATAATTTACAGACTAAACTTCATGCCAGAGTCAGAATGACCTGAATCTAGAAATTCTGCCTACGATTTATCAGAAAAGTGTTCACTGAGGTCATAGAGCAAGTGAATTTCAAACTTCTGTACAACTGAAGTCTTTGTGCAGCCACAAGAGTTGCACTTATACCTACACTGTATCCTGCTACAGCAGATTTTAAATCAAATAGTCAAAATATGATTGAAGTGCAGACTTTTGTTTTAATGTAAGGGGACTGACAAAAGCGTTGAAGTTATTAATGAATTACAGCCTTTTTTTAGACATAGTACCATTTTCAGAGATTAGTTTCATGGCCAAGTAAGGCCTGTTCCCTCGCTATTCCATGACAAACTAAGCAGATAAGGGATCTGGACTTGATGCTAAGTGTTCAACTTGCATTTGGTAGCTGTACACTGAAAAACTCAATATGAGGTCCACAGAGATGTTGATGTGAGTGAAGGAGGCCATTATTAGACTAAAAAAACAAAATATACCTATCAGAGAGATAGCAAAATTTTTAGCAGTGGCCAAATCAAACATTGTTAGAAAGAAGGAATGTACTAGCCAGCTCTGCAACACCACAGAAAAAAACTAAAGTGGATGATTACGTAACACTCTCCTTGATTGAGGAAAAACTCATCACAGCATCTAGCCAAGTCTAGAACACCCTCAAGGAGCTAGGTGTATCATTGTCAAAGTTGGTCAAAGTTTACAACAAGGTGCAAAACACAGGTTATGGCTGCCAATGGAACTGGCTCACTAGTGTTTATTGATGTGACTGCTGGAAGAAGTTGCAGGATGATATCTGACATTTACAGGGCTATGCTTTGCTCACATTCAGCCAAATGCTGCAAAAGTGATTGGATGGCTCATCATAGCGCAAATAAAAAATTATTCAAAACATACTGCAAAAGCAACCCAATAGTTTTGTAATGCAAAGAAAATGGATATTCAATGGCCAGGTTAATCACCTGATTTCAATCCAAAGCATGATTTTCAGTTACTAAAGAAAAAACTGAAGGCAGAGAGACCCATAATCAACAGCAACTGAAGACAGCTGCAGTAAAGGCCTGATAGAGCATCTCGAGCAAGGAAACTCAGCATTTGATGTCCACAGGTTATAGACTTTAATTCAATTTAATGTAATTTATATATCACCAATTTACAACAAAAATCGCCTCAAGGCACGTTACCCTGTAAGGTAAAGACCCTACAGAATTAGAGATAAAACCCCAACAATCAGTTGATCCCCTATGAGCAAGCACTTGGCAACTGTGGGAAGGAAGAACTCCCTTTAAACAGAAAGAGACCTCTGGCAGAACCAGGCTGAGGGAGGGGCAGCTATCTCCCTTGGCTGGTTGGGGGTTAGGAGAGAGAGAAGAGAGAAAGGAGAGCAAAGAGAGACACAGACTATGGGAGAGAGAAGACAACATTTAATGACATGCAGCAGTAGCAAATAAATGCATGGGGAGTGAAAAAAGGTGGGTGGAGAAGAAATGCCCAGCACATCATAAGAAGCCCCCCAGCAGCCTAAACCTATTGCAGCATAAATAAGCCTTAACTATAATCTTTATCAAAAAGGAAAGTTTTAAGTCTAATCTAAAATGTAAAGAGGGTGTCTGTCTCCCAAATTCAAAATGGGAGCTGGGTCTATCCAATTACTTTTGAGCCTCTGAAAACAGGAGACTATATTCAGAAAATAGCTTTAATTCCTAAACAATGCAATTCTTTTGCCAAACCCCTGAAAGCTTCAGTCACATTTTTTTTAATTTAGTGTAGAGTGGTGTGGTGTGGTGTAGAGAGGCAAAAAAGGAGATAATACATAGTCTATGGTCATACAACTTGAACAGATTTTTTGGGGGGGAGGGGGCTAAATGTTAGTGTGGCCCACATACGCACCACAGCAAGGCCCCACAGTTTAATTACGTTTAAAGTGTAGGGCTCAGTTCAACATCACACCACCTTTTAACTGTCAAGTCTAGACCCACAGATTCATTAGGATAAAGGAGTCCATAAGAAAACAAGTTGAGATAAGGCTTTCCTTCTCCAAAGTCAGTAAAACTTAATAAAACAAAACAGAGCATTACAAAAAACATAAAAGAAAATGGCAGCCAGCAGCACCTAAAAGAAAATAAGTTTAATATGCTGCCCACCGGTACACAACATGCTAGCATAACTGGTGCCAAGTACTTTACCTCCCCAGCTCAGAAATTCAAAACACTCCGAACCCAACAGGGGAAAGCCACCCAACCGTAACTTGTAACACATGACGATGTAAGGCATGGCACAGAGAAGCTATAGCATGGTTTAAGATAAGAAAACACACCTACCGGCGCATGCAGAAACGCCTGAATATACCAACAGCAGTCAAGCGCTAAGGGCAACCACACCTCTGGAGCTACAGTATGGCTGTCCAGAAGGGACAAATCACCAGCTACATTAGGTTCTAATTACAGCTGGTTTTGCTTTACAGAATTCGCTGAGCAAGAGTCTGTTTAGACCACTGTTTACAGTCACACCGGGATTACAATGGATAACCTTAGTTTTTACTGACAGTACAGAAATGTGTAGACTTCTTGCCAATCCAACTGTGAAAACACTGGGCAGCTTTAATGTTTGTTCTTTAAATGTTTGTTTGGTTTGGACAACTGAAACCTAAAAACGCAACTAATGTTGCCAAGGACTCACACTCTTCCTGTCAGCTGAAGTGGCTGGTATTCCAGTATGGAGTTTGTGTATTTGTCTAACACCGGTAGCTCAAGGCTTTAAACATAAATTATGCATAACCAATGTATTTTATTTAAAATTAATTAGCCTGCCTCATAGCTGTGGATTGTTTGCCAATGGAAACAGTGGAATTGAGGGAGCAGGGGGTAAGAAAAAAAATAATAAAATCAGTGTGATGGCAGCTGTAACTCCACGGTCCCTCCACTGCTCTCCAGGTGAAGATTAATAGTTAATGGAAGGCCTTTAGGCTGTGGAAATACCCCTAGTGGCCCAATCCCTGCACTGGGAAAATTAGGGATCACTGTCACAGTATCAGACTGTTGCAAAGCAAGCCCTCCTCTTCCATTTCTGAGCCTAATTCTTATTTCATTACCTAAAAAAGTCACCTACATTTGGCATAGATGCTTGGTAAAGCTTAATATTTATGCTTTGCTTAGTCTGTGATGCAAAATCCTATGTACTTACGTCTGCACAGCTGAGGCTCTTTTTTCTTACTCCTCTCTTGCCATGGGCTTATATGAGCATTACATAGGAAGAGAGTGAGGTCAGTTTTTCAAACATGGCAAAGCATATTATCTCTGGCAAGGCAAGTCAAATCAGTCTAGCAATTAACTTAGGCTCAGTGCCACAACACAAATCATCAGACTCGTTCAGGGTCGTGTGGATTCTTCTCTCTAGGCAATTAGCCTCCTTCATTAATTAAAAATTCTAATCAGGATGTTGGATCGATAGTGTAAATCACATGCACTGCAAATCACCAAGGGAAGTTGCATCTTACTCCCAAGGCCTGCACTGACAAAGTAATCAGCCAAACTCATGCAAAGGATTAGTGGAACAAGAGTTGAAATGATTGACATGCATATAAATATTCCATGACATTATGCTAATGTATAGAGCATACACCAGAAAAATATCATGTCTAATATGGTCTCACTGAAAATATGCTGTGAATTATCTAGGTATATACACATCGGTACAGTATAAATAGCATATTGTTGCAAACAAATTAAAGGAACTGTCTCAATATTGTGCAAATGGTGTTCATTTTTTATATGTGGAAATGCAGTCAGCGATCAGGGATGCGTTGCTACTGTATAACCGGTATGATTGGTAAAAATATCAGTTATATAAGAACTTTTTAATGTGTAACTAAATATTTATCACTGTTAGTGGATCATCAAGTGCCGGCCAATGCCAACTCTTACCTCACAATGGTGAACTCGAGGGGCCAATTATTCTCGGGCTGAAAGAAAGGTCGTTTTTCCCATTTTTTCTGGTTTGTTTATTTGACATATACACATGTGGTGGGTCGATACACACCCACACTTAAATATGTCCACCATCAGACTTGCCCAAGCACACATAGGCATTTTTAACACACTGCCTGCGTGCATGATTTTTAAGACACACAAGACACAGAATATAGTTTCTTTGCTGTTCTTTCCAATAACACATTTGTTTGTGGTCTTACAGTCGTGGTTTGACTGAGAAAATATTCCCAGTAAATGTTGCTGTTGTTCTTAGGTCAATTTGGAGGAAAATGAAGTCATTTTAGATCCCACAAGAAATCAACATAGATCCAATATTTCCCTCTCATTTGCAAGAAAATGAGTAGGAGGAGACGGTGCTGCAAGAGCTGCATTTTGTGGCTGATTCATTTCAACAGGAGGTGAGTTACAACTGTGGTGTAGTGTTTCTTCAAATAGTGTCGGCATAGAGCAATATCTAGTTACTCTTTCTTGGTTCATGCTTAACTCTGAGGTCATGTGGCTTGCAGAAAATTTGTTGCCGTGTACAAGTTTGGCCACAGGAAATGATCCAAGACAGACTGCAGGTGTCACTCCCACCAGTATGAAGGACACCAAAGCACCAGCAGCATTAGCACCACATGGCATGGCATTGATTTACAGAGCAGAAAATTTACTTCCTGCAGAAAACTCATCAGTAGCTTTTCTCTATCCACTTCTGGTTAATCCTCTGCCTGTTTTACCTTCACTGTCAGGGAGACAAGCACATAAACATTTCTTGTCTTTTCCTGTTGAGTGCCATAGCAAAAACCAACTAATTCTGTATAATGCTGTACGTGAAAACAACAGGAGGTGCAAAGTTACTAAACCCAATCTGAGCTTCAGTATGTGTGACAGATCACTGGTTTCAGCAGGCAATATGTTATTTTTAAGCATTTATAGTTGTGCAGAGATTTTTATTGCTGCTGAGAATCATGTACAACAATGTGTTGTTCGTGATTGTCAGCTTTATGTCTTTTTACACTTTTACTGCACCAACACCATTTCCAAAAAGTTGGCATTTAACTGACAAAAGTGCAAAAAAACAAAACAAACCAATTTTAGAAGTTTTATTGACCATCTTATCCCTAGAACACTAACACTGGGTGATTTTCACCCATGTCTTCTAGACTGGCGTTACTTAGATATTCTGTACACTTTTAGATCTTACTTTAACTCTGTCCTGACTGAGTATGTTGCAGTGTTGAGTGTGTTGCAGCCATTAGATTATAAACTTGACTATATAATCAAAATGCAAATAATTTTTCATCGAAACTTCAAAAATATTTTGTTTGTACTTTTGTCAGTTTAATAAAGTTTCACACGAATTAATATTTCACAGATTTTTTTGGTTTTATTACTTTTTGGAAAATGCACCAACATTTCTGGAACTTTTCTTTATACGTTTCCTTAATCGGAAATGAGGACAGATTGTCTGAATTTGTATGGCATGTCTCTTTATTTCTTCCAGTAAGATCTTGTCACAGTACATAATTGGAATATATGGGCAGCTATTAGGACAGTCCACATCTTTCTCAAATCCCTTTTGTTTTCCAAAAATCTGTGCTTCTCCCATTAGCTAGAGGGATTTTTTTTCTCTAAATGTTTTAAATGCTTTTTTCTTCTATTCGATCTGCCCTTTTTCAGTGCTGTTTTCCATCATATAGTCAGCTGTTTACTATTTCTCTATTGTGTGTTTCAGCTTAAGTAATGCAAAGTTGTCTTGTATACTAGCCAAGCACATGCACACTCTTATTCCCACTTAGGACTAGGTCCTATTGATTTTTTTTCTTAAACAGAAATGAATGCCACACAAGGAGCCATTAATAAATCAGGCTTTTTCACTATCAGCAGCAGGGAATTTCACTGGAGTCAAACCTGTGTTCGACAAGCTGATTTCTTTTAAATTTATGGCATTGCTGATAGTATGTCAGCTGTTGCTGAGGTGCTGTATATCACATTACCAAGCCTATTGACGATAAACAGAGCTGCAGAGCTGGAAGGCAACGAGAGAGTTAGTTGGGTCTGAGTCATACCTAGAGATTGTTTAAATTAATCTGGCATAGTTCAGTGCTGAAAGCTCCAGCTGAAATATATGTTTTTTACTCTCTCTCAAAACACTCTGCTGCTTCAGGCATCCCATCGGTTTGATCTATGACCTGAACGATGAAGTCCTTCTTTAGCATCTGCAGTGTACGCCAGAGGTTTTGTGGTTTTCATCCATAGTGTTCATCCCAGTTCTCGAGTACAGTGCATCAAGAGCTGCACATTATACTAAAAGCACCCTTTTGTCTAAAATAGTGGGAGAAGTCCTTTACGTACTTAAAGATAGTTTATGATGTAATTCTAAAAGAACATGTCAAGTTCAAACAGTGCAGAATGCAACATTTAAAAGGAGCTCTGTGTGTTATAAATATATAGTGAGTCAGAGCTTAGCACAGATGTATGTTGGTCCAAAGCAGACACATAACTGTGCTGCAAATGGCCCTTCATTTTTTAGAGTGGGGGACTTGACCCATTGTTTTGACCTGTCTTGCTTTTAAATGCTCACAGTTTGGATTATGTGATTGTGACAGATCACAGAGTGATGCCACACAACCTCTAAAACCCTCAACTGAACTTTACAAATTGTAACAAAGGTGAAAAAGAACAGTCAGTTTTCCCCCAACAGACAGAAACAGCAGCTGTTTCCAATTCCTACAGGAAATCTGTAGTGAATGATGTTTAGAGGACTAGTGGTGCATATCAGTGACACAAGAAAAAGTTGTTTTGTAAAAAACAAGACTGCTCAAAGCGGAGGAAAAAGACGGAAAAAAAAGATCTTCCACTCTGTCATTTTCAGAAGTGGCTTGAGACATTGCCAGAGAAATTCCCTCAGACATAACAAGGTTTTATGACAGGGAACTGCCCTATGAAACTCTCCATGCTTGATGTTCTCCAGTGTAGGCTTTGCTATGGAGCTGCAGTTTTGTTCATATTTGTGTCATATCGAAGTTCACAGACACACTGATTGTTATCTATGAGGGAAGAGCCATTTCAGCCCTGAATCTAACAAGGTTACCATACTGTGGCTGTCAGCTAAATGGTGACGGGTGAGGTCACAGGCAGCACTGTAACCCCAAGTCCTGAGCAAAACAAAGTGATGATTTTAAATGGGCCAGTCTTCCTCTGAGGACACAGGCCAATTGTTCTGCAGAGCTTTCTGTCTGACTTTTGTCCGACTTTCACAGACCTCCATCACTGAGTTATGTGAGGAAAATGCTTCCCGTGATCACAGAATAACATTTTTTTTCTCCTCTGGAGTCATGAGTGCATTTCAAAACAACGCCCACTTGAACAAGACGGAACTTAAAATGAAACACCGCACACAGGCTGCAAAAACACATTTCTCCTTTTAAAATTGAAGCTCTGACAATTTCTGTAGAAGGTATAAATATGACAAATGGCATGCCATCTCTATATTCATGAATTACATTTAATGCTCAAGGTTTTTTGGTGTACAGATGCGTACATGATTACTGTTTCTTTCAAGGTTGTTTTGCTCAAGCACAGTTTGCTGCTAACACAGTGATGCCTTGCATGTATTTGTTGATTCGGAGAAAGCCTTTAAGTCAAGCCAGTGCATTCTAGACAATAATAAAAAAATGTATTAAAATGGGGTATTTATATACTGTCTGTTTATATTAAAGTGTGCAAATAAGCAGTGTTTGGTTATTCAGCAATGCATTCAGGCATTAAAAAAAATTTCCATTATCATTCTGGCTAATGCACTGCTAGCCTCCTCTGGATTTTAAAAACTCCTCTCACTACATATACAACACGATCTGCCAAGTGAGGTGGCGACTTGGCAGCTGCAAATAGCAACCTGTGACACCAATTCAACAGTCATACATCAAAGCAAGCAACATTAGAGCAGCAAGGGAGAAAATGTACAATGGATGGCAAGATTGTAATTTCTAATATTTAATGTAACAGTAGAGTTAATTGGTCGTGATACGGTGGATATAAATTACAGTCTGTTTTGAAAGACTGGAAGTTATGATTATGTTAATTTCTTTCTTCCATTTGCTCTTGTTGCTCTATCAAACTTGACACAGCTTCTGCAGCTGAGGAACTGTTCGCAGTTCTTTTTCTACTGCATTATTTTTTGACCATTTCAACACAGATAAACCCAGAACAAGGGCGCTTATTGCCTCGCTGAATCGCTGCTAAATCTGCATCCTTGGATATTAACTTCCAAGTCTGATTTGTGACTTGTTCCAATGGTTAAGCCTTTGTCTCAGTTTTCTATCCCTGACTCTAAGCTAATACCTAAATTGTGACTGGAAAAAACTGAAACTATGTTTCTCTAAGCTTTTCTCTCTCTCTCTCTCTAAGCCTCTATCTATTTTAAAATTTCTTGTGAAGAGCATTTATTAGTGTATTTACTTGTCATAAATCTAGTTTACCTCCATACACAATCAGCATTTTTTTCTTTGTCTGCTATGACAGACTGTGTTTTTCAGTTGGTCTGCATTAATTTTTTTAACTGCCTGCTACATACACTTAAAGTATCTCAAGATGTTTAATATTGTTCAAACATGTGTTTTTTCTTGTGTTTTCTTTTGATTGTAACTATAGCAATTTTCTGTTGAAATTCCAAGGATAATTTCCTTACAGGTGTTTCCAAGGACAGCACACTGAAACATTTAAACTGTTTGTCCCTCTTAAATACTTGATTGAGATTTACAGAACAGGCAGCCAGTAACAAGTACATCCACCCCCTCGTGCCTCTTAACACACATCCTACACTTGTTTTCCCACTTAAGAAAAGAGAAAACAAAGATGCACCACTCCACAGTCACATGCCAATGCGACGAATAATGAAGACTAGCATATTCTTCTTCAGTGTGGGTTATCTCTGCTTCACAGTCCTCCAGTTTCTCCTTTAATAATCTGGCTTATTCACAGAAGAGAACACCTTTTGTTGAAACAAGTTGTGTTGCCAATAAAGGCATTTCAGCAGACTTTACAAAGCACAGAGACATCTTTTTTCTGTCAGTATTGACATTGCCTACAGCTGTTGGTAGTGCCTTATATGTGGCAGTTGAAGGAACTCTATGACAGCTTCTCAGTTTTGTCATGCTGGAAAATTTATGGGAAATTTTGTAAATGGATGTGTGTGTTTGTGTGTAGTTAGTACTGAACCCACTGACTGCAAGCTCAGCCACCAGTGCTTGTTGGTGTATACTGACACTGTGCAGACTGGGCTGATAGAGCAGAATGACCACTCCACTGCAGAGAGAAAGAGAGCATGGACAGAACTATCACTGTGATTAACTGTAATGATTGGGGGTGGAAATGGGTGTTTAGAGGGTTGTGGAGAGGATGAGGGCCATGTCTGCCAAATCTGGAGGGGCGGCGAGCCACATGCAGGCCTCTGCTGGCTTGGGTAATAGTCCCCATGTGTAGTGCACTGGGCCCTATCCCATGAGGTACTGTGCACACAGGAGGCCACTTGAAAACCTATCTGGATGTATCAGCAATCAGAGACAGAACAAGCACACAGGAGAGTAATCTGTTCCAGCTTTTAGAGTGTGCCAGGGTTGGAGGAACAGAGATGAGACTCTGTATGTATGAAAGTGTATGATTGGAGGGGTGGGGGACTTATGGCTTTATTTGGAAAGGGTCATAGTTAGTCGGATGGCAAAAACATGTGTACCCCCAATGCACACTCTCATACACACATTCACACACATGCACACACCTCTATGATTCCAGTACACATCTTAGACACAACCCGTCAGATTTGTAAGCAGTGCTGGCAGCCTGTGGCATAGCCGCATCATTAAAATCCCTTCAGCAACTGAGTTATAGGTGGTTTGTTGACTTCCAAGGACATGTCATGAGTGGTAGGTAATGCTTAAGATCCAATAAGGTTTTTGCGTCAAGCAACAAATATGCAGAGACAGCTCTAACCATCCAAAGAAATCTCAGACATTGCAGAGACCAATTTTAATCTTTTCCCTCATAGCATTTCATGGCGTTTTACAACTACAAGTACTTCCTTTCCAAACTGCCATCATTCCATTTACAATAAAATCTAAGAGTGTAGCTGGTTACCAAAAGAGTTTTAAAAGTTCTGCAGCACACCTCGATTTGTCAGAAAAGATCAGCTTTCCAAACTAACATAATGTTATATATATATGTGTGTGTGTGTATATATATATATATATATATATATAGTAGAATCAGTGACCCAGGGGAGGTCATGCTAAGCCCTGGGGAGTTGACTAATGAAAAGTCCAATCAGCACAGCAGAGGACGATTAGAAGGAGCCCCAGGCTGCGATGGAGAGAGATGGAGGAAGGAGAGAATGACAGCAAGAGGAAAAAAAGGATAAAATGAATGGGAAGAGGATGAGCATAGAAGAATATGCAGTGGGTGTTTCCCACAGACACATACATACACACAAACACACTTCTTCCCATGATACTGGTAGACTGCAGTTACTTGTGGTCAAGCTTAAGTTGCAAAACAGGGAGGCTAAGAGGAAAAACATGTGTTAGTACTTTGTCTTAGCATCGGTTAATGATGGGGAATAATTGGTGTTACTTTGTATTGCTGAATTTATTGCTCTTCTGTAGCTGATCCTGTAATGAAAGACTTATAATCTAGTGAGCTACAACACACTGCCATTTTGCTGCTTCAGGTCATTAGATCAGATTCATTTGGTCTCAGACAAAAATAAAAAGGGAAAAAGTAATAAATTTCAAATTTAACAGATGACAAATTTTTATAGACAAGTTCCTCTAAAACATTTGGGATTTATTATAGGATTTAAAAAAAGAAAAAAAAAACACCAAGACACAGTGTGAGAACATTCAAGGTTCCAAACACATTTAAAGCTATTTCCTTCACACTGTTAATAATCCGGTGAAAGTCAACTAAGCAGTCTTGTTCTTGTCTTTCTTTTCTTTTTTATTTGCTATTTTATTTATTTTTTGTCTTGTGAAGTTATATTCCACATTTACACCTTAGGGGTTGCCAGGACAAGTATAGCCAGCTGTTGGCCACGGAGAAGCGAAACTAGCAAGAATGATGACTCTGTGACCACAACAAAGCACCACATTTGGCTTTGATTGCTGGGGTCTGTGCAAGCAGGCCAACCACACTTGACCATTTTTGCACAGTTTCATTCACTAACTCATACCTATCACCTGCAAATGATTGAAAATGTCAACTGTTAGAACAGGGAAATAAAAATTGACTTTTGAGGCCACAGGTCAAACTGGCTACTGTTAAAATTCTTAGCATTACTGGTCACTTTAAATTACTTATTGCTCTAAATGGGTTTTCTACAGTTCATTTGATTAGGATACAATAGCTAAGTTCTTTCAAGAAAAAGTTACGAAATGTAATCATGTCTATATTAATGGTGGAATAGAAATACCAGTCAGGAATACCTCTTGAAAAATGTGATTTCAAGTACCTGATTTAGACTTCCCATTTGCATTTTACTTTTTTGAGCTGGTTTCCTTTTCCATAAAATCAGAAGGCACACCATTTAAAAAATGCTGCTTTGGTCACAAATGCACCATTTTTGAAGCACCAAAATGTCAATTTCATTTTTTCACATTGTATATTTAATGAATTTACCTATTTATCCTTTTCATTATTTGACTTTTATTTTTTAGGATAGCAGCAAGAGTAAAATGGTTTAGAGACAGAGGCACTGACAAAAAGGCAAGAGGCAGAACTGTGGGCGGCATAATTTAAGATGGTGAGATTTTCACCAGGAGTGACCAGGATGGACAGGGTTAGAAATGAGTACATCACAGAGACAGCTATAGTAGAGCGGTTTGGAGACAAAGCCAAAAAGGCATGTTTAAAAATGGTATGGACATTCATAGAGGAGGGATAGTGGACAACGGATGTTGAAAATGGAGCTCCCTGATAGGAGGAAAAGAGAAAGACCACAGAGAAGGTGCATGGATGTAGTAAAGGAGGACATGAAGAGGGTTGGAGTGACAGAAGAGGATGCAAATGATATAAGATTATTTGACTGTTATTCTAGTCACAAACCTTCTTCTTCTTTCAGCTGCTCCCATTAGGAGCTGCCACAGTGGATCATCTGCCAGTCACAAATCTGCAACTAAAACCTTAAGGGTACCACCGTCCCAGATCTTTATAGCTGCTAAAAGAACTTGCTAGGTAATGTAAAGAAAGAACACTCTTTCCTTCCTTAACAATTAACCTTCATTTATCGTCGACACGTTGGTTGCTGTGCATGCCACCTGTGACCTGCTATCACAGCCCAGCAACATTTTATACTGGTGCTTGGCTCACTGCTGCCTTCTCCTAAATGGTAGGTGTCAACACTTAGGAAAAAACCTTCTATCAGTGAGAGTATAGGAATAGCAGAAGGAAGGAAAGTAAGGGAGCAAAGTGAAATTTTCTTCAGAAAGTCTCATCCTTTTCAGCATCTCACTCTGTCATCTTGGAATTTCTTAACTCCTACATTGATATATTTTTAAAATAGAGGTAAAGAGGGGCACAGCATAACCAAGGTGGTTTGACGGCATTATTACCACATGCTGCCTTTCACAGAGACAACAACAGCAAACATAGTTCCTTAATTAACATTTCCTTGAGCAAGGCATTTTTTTCCAGTTGCATCCTTCAGCCACTGAGTGGTCAACTGAAGATAAATAGTCTTAATCCTGTCCACTAGATTTCACAGATGTCCAGCTGACCTACGTTATTTGACTGATAAAGGTCCAGTATCAGGAAACTAGCTTCTTAGTCTACCAAGAACTGTACATGTGCACAAGCGAGCAGACTTCAAAGACGTATTTCTGGCCAAACGTTATAGTCTTTCAGCTTGGCTGAAAGATACACAGATGATGACAATAAAAATCTGCAGATGGGGAATGAACATTATCCTTAAAATTACACATGCCTGGTAATGATTACAGTCATTTTTTAATAGTTTCATTATCCAGACATTGTCACCCCCAAAGCTGTGCTCATACTCTAAATTAAGCCTTTTTGCACACACTAGAAGGGTGACAGCCTTAATTTTTGTTCTGGTCCTTCTCCTTGAGATGCATGTATTTTTACCTTCCTGTCGCTTTCAGAGAGTCATTGGGTTTCAAATGCAATTTGTGCTCAAGGCAAAAGCAACTAAACTGAGGCTTCCTCTTTCTCCCTTTTCAGTCAAGGCCTTGTGTTGGTATTGATTAAAACAGTGTCTTTTTGCCAGCGTTTTCTACAGCTTGTTGTGAGCTTAGAGGAGACAGCAATAGAGAGTAAAGAGGGAAAAGATGGTGACTAAAACCAGAGGATGGAGAAGGTAAGCTCTGAATTACTCTGCCATCCAGCCAGTCAGGGAAACATTTGACTTCCCTCCCAAGGCCAAATGACTGGAATAGAGTTATTATATGGCACAATTTGGTGTCTGCTTCCCTTGCAATCTTTTTCCACTACACCCAGCTTGCTACTTCTACTGCTGCTCCCTTCTCCCTGCTGTGGCATTTGGTTTGAAGGGGTCCTGGGAGGCATGGCCAGTCTGTTTACTGCCTGGGTGTAAATCAGAGGAGCAGCCAATAGAACCACATCTGTAACAATGCTGTCAGGTTAATGTGGAGTCATTTTGGAGGAGAAGAATTTGCATTGGGAACATCTGGTGGGGCATTTGGAAATGCCTGCAGTTGGTCACACAGTTGTTTTTCTCCCTTGTTGTCTCACATTTTCTGACTGTTGGCTGTCCTTCTTTCTTTCACCTAATTCCGCTTCACTTCAGATGCTACTCAAAATTCTGATTTTGTCAACATTTAAATTATTATTTCTTCATTTTTGTGTTTCTCTTTATATTTTCTTTTTTTAACCATGTTTCTGCCCCTGCTTTTCACTTTATCACTCTCCATTACAGTATCTGTCTTTCTCTCTCTTTCTTTTTTTTTTTACCTTGACAAATCTTGTTCAAACTTTCAGAGAATCTTGAGAATTGTAAACAAGTGTCTCCAACACTGTGCAAACTTTGGTCGATGCTGATGTTACAGTTGTGACACACAGTCCACAACCTGATATAACAAGACATTCAGTAACCTGAGATATACTGTGCTGCTTATCACATCATGGGTTCATGTGTTGCAACCCTAAATCTAGCCAAAA
This sequence comes from Etroplus canarensis, assembly GCA_015106775.1. Lineage (NCBI taxonomy): Eukaryota > Metazoa > Chordata > Actinopteri > Cichliformes > Cichlidae > Etroplus > Etroplus canarensis. The sequence goes on along the minus strand of VUQH01000193.1, from coordinate 36,067 downwards.
GTATATGTTTTATATGCAAATGGAAACTTAGCTATAACAAAATCACAATTTAACAAGCAAGTTAAGCACAGTTCTATCAAGAAACTAATAAGAAATTTAACACTGTAGAGTGCTTGCTAATTGACTGAAATCATTTCCACTAAAAGAGGAAAAACTACACATAAACACATGCAGATTTTAGTGTATCTCTAAATGGATTAATTGCTCATTTTTGACCCACTGTGAAAGCAGACTCATCACAGGAAAAAAGAAGAAAAGCCTGGTCAATTATGCTTAACATTGACTCTATCAGCACCTCTAGTGTATTCATGGTTAGTCCAAGAGCCTGAGGCACGGCTGGTTAGACTGGAGAGAAGCTCAAACATAAGTGTCCATGCACAGGAGGCCAGATGCTGGCTGTTTTTAATGTTGGTGCCATTAAGCCAGCTCCCATGGCATTCTTTGGATGCTGTGCTGCCTGTTGCCTTCGGGTAAAAGTCATTACATTTAATACGGTTGGGTTAAGGAGCAAAAACAAGATTCGAGAGAGTGAAATGTGTTGCTTCCATACAAATAGCAATTGTGATATTCATGCTATCAGATCCAGTTACACCATTAGAAGCAGTGATGACTTTATGAACATGTATTTTTTTCAATATCCCTCTGTTGAGAAAAAAAACACTTTCTAATCATCTCTTCTTTAACTCTTTTAAAAACAGTGACTGTCCATCCATCCATCCATCCAGTTCAAGGTCACAGGGAGGCTGGTACCTATCCCAGCTGTTATGAGGCGAAATAAAAGCGGTTACACCCTGGACAGGCTGACAGTTTACAAGACAATAGATAGATAGATAGATAGATAGATAGATAGATAGATAGATAGATGGAGGGAAATTTAAAAAAAAAATTGAAAAAGATTTGCCACCAATCACAAGTAGTACAAACAGTGTGTACCATATCTAACTTGTTGTTGCATGAGGGTTATTGGTGCCCTTACCTGAAGAATGTATGGATGGAAATGGACTTAAAGAAGCAAAAAAATATTTTCTATTTTTTAATAGAGCAAAACTGGGTCATTGACCTGAGCTGAAAAAAATGGAAAATGTCTGTAACAATTCTGCATAAATAAGGAGAAGATAAGCCAATGAGAAAAAATAGTCATGTGACCATTATGAGGGAAAGATTCTGTCTGTACATGGGTTAGGGTTAGGTGGGTGCTGAAAAATATGCCTAGGTCTGCACCACAGCAACCAGGTCTTTGATGACAGACTCTGAATACTCACTGTACGCACAGCTCTTGAAAAATTGCTTGAGGCAGTGGCTGCAGTATAACTTTTTCTGCCCACCTTTTCAGTCCAAACCACGCACAGAGTGGACAATGTTTAACCCAGGCCCACATGCAGTGAGCAGAAGCCTAAAGCCTTTAAATGAAAGCAGTATTAGAGTAAGAATACGCTCAGGTGGAAGTTGTAACAAAAATGGTTAAACAAAAAACAGAGGAGCTAAATTTCTTCCCAAGCACATGTATAAACTAGTATATATCAAATTGGGTTAGAGAACTCCCCTTGAACTCAAAAAGAAGCTTAACTGAAAAGAGGATAAAGTCTGTTAAGATTCCCCTGAAAAAAAAAAAAAAAAAAAAAAAATAACAAAATAAAAAAAAAAAAAAAAAAAAAAAAAAAAAAAAAAAAAAAAAAAAAACAAAAAAAAAAAACCCCCAAACAAAAAATCTAACAGACTCTCAACACAGATTACAATGAACGGAAAAGAGTGGTGTGTTCCAGTTGGTGGGAAAAAAATTTTTTTTTTGTTATAAATGAGCCAATAACTGATAAACCACGAGAAATGAGGGAAGTGACTCCAGCTTGACTCTCTGGTTGTGGGCGGGCAGTGTCACTATCAGTCAGCAGACTGGTTCCAAACAGGAAGAGCAGCAGGACCGGGCCTGCTTCCAGAGTTTTGCTAAACTTCCTCTGGAGGACTGTAGGTTACTGTTAAACGTGGACTCACTCCTCCTTCTTCCTCATTCTAATAATAACAACTGCAGAGCTAAGACGGTCAACTGTGCAAAGCAGGAACATCCAGTCACACACAAAATGGAGTATGGTAGAGAGCTTACAAAACGAATGGAAGAAAAACAGAGCTGATAAACCATTTGCTTGGAAGGTCTGACACAGCTCAAATAAATGTGCATCGACTTGTTCACTTCCTTTGTTTGCCCAGGATAACCGTAATCTTCAGGGAGTGATGACACATTGAAACTTCAGCTTCCTCCCACTGACAATGGCAGAACTTTGAACTCATGGAGTGCAGGCAATTTCTTTGCCCTATTCACCAAGTCACACCTGGTTTGCATTGCATCAGTGAAAGAGGAAAAGGGACATATACTACTCGCCTGCTCTACTGCAGTATGTGAGAAAAAAAAATCCCATTTCCAACCTATAAGTAAACTAAACCTGAGGTGATTTATTTGTACTTGTGCTGGCTTTAGCGAACAACCTTATTTTGGGCTCTAGTGGGGGGATTGGTCTGTGTATTCTCTCAGGAAAAGTACAAAGGAAAGAAACACAGGTACAGACATGTTTGTTAACTGATCAGCCTTCACCACTGGAAGGGGGCAGGGAGCTGTGCCTCACCAGGGGGCTGGAGGGGGGAGATTGGAATGTGACCGCGGAATGCCAGACACTCTGCCCAGACGGAATAATTACAGATTCCAGCAAGGCAGGGCTCCATAACTCAGCGTCATCATTACCACAGCACATCAAATCCAGAAAAGAGAAAAAGTTAAAAAAGGAGAAAGAATCTCCTTCCAAACAATGAGTACTGGTCTGCATTCGGCAAATGATGTAAATGTTTTCAAAAGGAAAAGAAGAGTCCTTACTGAAATGAACAGAGGGGGTGGGGTGTGTCATGTTATGGGGGTGTGTGTGTCAGATCTTGTTCAAACAGTGTAAAGACCTTTGGCCAGGAGGATGGTTGCAGGAAGATGGCTACAGATCTGAGTTGAGTACAATTAGTGCATCTATACTGAGCTGCCAAAGGCAATGTTTCCAAGAAATACTAGTAAAACAGAAATTTTTATTTGGTGTGCATGTTAACAACCAGCAGTGCACTGAAGAAATAATTTGATTCTTTCTCTGGTCTTTGCACTTAGAAACATTTAGTTACACAATCATACAACAGCTCAATGATTGTAATTTATAAGGCACAATTCTTGCAAAGGATTTAACACTGGACAACATGGCATTTGTTAGACTAGTGTTGGTTGAGTAGTCTTGTAACTGAAACAAGACTGAACAATAACAAACGATGAGGCAGGATTCGACTTTTGGAACATTCCAATAAGGCCAACAGACTATTAAGGAACACACTAAATAAACAGGAAGTTTCATTTCCAACAGCCACAAAGGCAAACAGAGACAGCACAGGAAAACATGAAAGCCCCACCTCAGGGAATCTATGCTAACAAAATTATCAAATAATCCACTTCCACAGTCTTGGGAGTTGCTGTAACTTCTATGTGCTGACCATTCAGTTGCATTTCATAAATGTTTAAAAAAGCAAGACGGTCTTCAACTGCAACCTCATCACACATGAGAAAGGGCTTTAGACAGCCAGCCTGTATTATGGCAGGAGGCTTCTGCAAAGGAACGCTTAAGCATCCCCAGAGCTGGCAAAATTCTTTTCAATTTGCATTCCATTTAGTAAAAACGAGACTTTCTACAAAAATAATTTAGCTGCAGTGGGTGCATCTAGACTTCCCTTCTTTCGTCTGGTCCCATTAGATCCCTGCTAAGTGTTAAAATGCCAACACAATGAACCCTAACTACTTTGATAAAAAACAATAATGTCAATAACAGCTCAATAATTGATGTTTGGGTGAACAAGAACAGAAGCAATTCCTGTGCTATAAAACCTAAATGTAACTAAAAATGATAAACAATTCAAGTCTCATCTCTCTCTCTTGCACACACACACCAGAACTATATTTTGCTAGATCAAATTTGGATTTTAAAACAATATTATATACCAATTTTAGTGATTGGCAGTCAGTTATGCAGCAGTACAGAAAGTGCATTTTTGCAAAATAAAAGAAATGGCTGAAAAAGAGAAAATTACTCAGAACTGCCTTACCTTTGTGCCAGCTGATATGTCATGGACACTGCTGCAAAACAAAAGGCAAGTTGTTCAGAACACTACGGAAAGCTATCCACAGTTTGTCACAGCATTTTTATTCAATCCAGCCAAGAGCAAAATATTAAACTTTCTGACAACACACAAAATCCCACAGCACTCTTAGCCCAAAGGGAAACTGACTTCCTCATTCAAAGATGAGAACTTTCACGTAGCTGACTGACTAGTCAAAGCACCACAGTCATGAAAAAATATGCGAAAATACTTACTCAATTTCAGGGACGTAGCCGGATCCCAGAGGGTACAAGTCAGCGTCTAGGCGGCTATAGTGGTTTGGGGGGAAAAAAGAAAACATGTAAGTAAACTTCTGAGTTGACAGGTAAAAATGAAACGAACCTAGAATAAAACACACACGCCGGGGGCGAATTCAGAGCTGCCAATACGCTACCTCAGAAGTCCTTCAAAGTGTCGACATCAGGCGATCAAATGAGAAGAACACGTTTGAACTAAACAATACACTATTATCTATCCTACTGCGATTAGATAACTCGGTGCAGAAGTCTATGATTCACTCAAATGTTCAGGCCAGACATCTTCAACATGGCCCTGGCGCTCCGCAGACAAATGAATGCGGAAATGAGACACGTTGCTTTAGCTAGCGCTCCAGTTCCCGTGAACCCAAGTTACAAAGGTAGTTAATGTCCGCCTCGGCCAACAACAGGCTGTCATTATCCTCCGCACAGAAACACGTCTCCCCATAATACAACCCACATTGACTTGTTTAGAATTAGCACCGTTCACACAAAGTGAGAAAATAATTGCTTTTGAATACTCGCATTACTAATAACTGTTAGCAGTAACGCTAGCGAAGGGCTAGCAGCTGCTAGCTAGCTAACTGTTGCATGTTTTGAAGAAAAAAAAAACAGCTTCAAGTAAACTTTTCTGGTTCGACGGTTAAGCGAAGGCACCTTAGACATCACTACGTGCCCATAAACAACCGAAATAAGATAGGAAGTTACTCCGTGGGCGGTTAGGCTCAAAAATGTAAGTGTTTAGTGTGGTTCTTTTCACTTACCCGTCCATTGCACAAGAAAAAAACTGCAGGTCTGAAGCGAAGGTAGGGCGGCACACTTGCTTGATTTTCTTACAAAATGGCTGAAGAGACGGAGGCGAGCGCTGATTAGTCCAGGCTCTTCCAAGAGCTAAAAATGGGCGGGGACACGCTTCTGTGTGAGCTAAGATTGGACAAGCAGGCGATCATTTTGTGAAAAAAGAGGGCCGCGGCAAATTTCCAGCACGTCGTATCAAGTATTCTTTAAGGAAATAACATGAGGTGTAGTGATAAAAACCACATTCAGATACAATTACTAGCATAACAAGAAAGTGTTGTAGCTACACAATTGCATTTAAATGTCTATATTTGGTTCATACAGAATTAATCCAATTGATCGTTATAGTTATTCTCGATGTAATTCTCATATCTGCAGCTTCACTACTGAAGACTTTTGTCATTGTGTAAGGGGTATGTCTAGAAGGGGGGCTTGGGGTGGCACTTTATTTCTGTTATGCCTCTTTGTGTTTCAACAATCTAGGAACATATTGTACTTTATACCCCATATTCTTTTATTAGAAACCTTTAGTTACTTTATATGCAGATAAATTGCATCATTTTGATATTTAAGTTGGATTACAACTTTTACTTACGTGAAAATTCTGATAACAATTGTTCGAGCCATGTTAGCTTAAAAAGTGTGTGCAGCACCACATTTTACATAATACAGTAAATCTTTAAGAGGACACTAGGCTGCATATATGTCTGAAAATCATGCCCAGTGTTTTCTCTGACAAGTTTCTACACTGATTTGATTTCTGATTAAATATTTTTGTCCCCCCTGTATCACCCCATTTAAAAAATCCTGGAAACACTCCTGCATTCTGCATTGTGTTGATGCATTTCTCATCTGACTCTAGACAACTCATCAAAACTATTTGTACTTTTGCCAGTCAAAACCTTAATACTGCTAGCACTGCATTACTGTTTTCAATCAAATCACTTTACATTTTTTCAGTTATGTGTGAAACAGCAGGGCCAGTCACACACTGTCAGTTGTGGTAATCTTGCCCTTCAGTTGTCAGCAAAAATAAACACATGTTCTTAGGAAAACTTTAGTTGAGGCCAGATGCTACATAAGTTTGTGTATGGGGATGAGGCAGGATTAGATCTGAATAAAGTAAGGACTTCTGGCAGGAACGTCACAGGCCAGAGGGTGACAGTGGATGTACCAGGCCCATAGGCGGTGCCAGGGAGGGACTTGGGGGTGCTGTAGCTAACTCTAGTAAAGTCATACCACCCTTTAGCACCCTAAAGAGTTTTCTGTGGTTTTTTAATATCATTTTTAGAGCACAGTGTTGATTGGTCAATATGATTTATCTGGAAGATGAGTTTTTGATCCCAGAACCAGGACCTGAAATGGACATAAACTTGTGTCATCTTCTAGCTCTCTGTGACTACATCATTTTTTTACATTCAGGGTTCTGTTTATGTTTGCAGGATTATGAATCGTACATCTGTTATTGCCTGAGTTGATCAGCCAGTCTTCTTCAGATAGAATTGTTTTTATGTAGTACAGAGTGTGAGCAAGTGTGCATGTCATGTTGTGTGCATCTTTTGGGGGTGATGCAGTGAAAATTAAACTCTTGTGGCCAGCACTTTAATAGTAAACCTTAAGTTTTGGAGCACCTTCTCTGAAAAGTCAAGCAACCCCACAGCACCAGGGAAAATAAATAAATAAATCTGGCACCACCACAGGCATGGAGGCAACATCACAGTGTGTGCTGCCATTGCTGAACAACTTTCACCATGCTGCAACCATTGGGTCCTGCAACACAGACTGCCTTCTTCAGTTCCTTGATGGACTCAAATTCCCTAATTCCATTAAAAGAAAGGGTGACTGTGAGAGGCAACATGCCACGTGTTGTGGTAATTTGGGACAACGTAAGTTTTCAGTACTCCAACTGTGTGAGGTTAATGGTATAAAGGCACAAATATTTCACACGTTTCATTTAGCTTTTGTCAGTTTCAACAATTATACTGTGTACATTGTCAAATAAACACATTTTTTCTTTTTTTGGCTTATATTTTTTGCTGTACTCTTTTCAAAGTCAGTTAAGTTTTGATAAAAGTATTAAAAAACATTTGGTGTCTAATTCCTAAAACAGCAGTGAAAGGTTTTTATTTATTGGTCACAGCATTGAATTAATTAACTGACTGTATGTTTTGACATGTAAAAAAAAGTTTTTGGTTTTAGTGTCTTTTGCACAGGTTAGGCTGTGCTATAAGAAATGTGCTAACTGTTTTGTTTTGCCAACTGCAGTAAGAGGGCTGATGATGATGTTCTTGATGTTTGAATTTTATCTAGATGCCCAGTTCCTGTGTCTGCAAAACAAGCCCATATGCTGATGTGATATGCTGATATGCTGTGACTGGTTTTTACTGCATGTGGTGCATTATGGCTAAATCTCCACTTTGGTTTTGTCTGTCCAAAGGACATTGTTCCTGAAGTCTTCTAGTTTGTCCAGATGCAACTTTGCAAACCTAAGCTGTGCCGCCATGTTGTTTTTAGAGAGAAGAGGCTTTCTTGTGGCAAACCTTACAAAGAAACCATAGTTGTTCAGTCTTTTTCTAATTGTACTGTAACGAACTTTAACATTTAACATATCAGAGGCCTGTAGAGTCTGAGATGTAAGTCTTTGGGTTTTTTCTATCTATCTATCTATCTATCTATCTATCTATCTATCTATCTATCTATCTATCTATCTATCTATCTATCTATCTATCTATCTAAGTCATGACTAAGTCATATCTAAGTCATTCTTTCTTGATTATTTAAAGAAGATGATGCTCTAACACTGTTGCTCCACTGAGGTGTGTCTAGTGTATCACACTAAGATAAGTGATGTTAGATTTGCAAAGAAAAGTGAGGTATTTCATTTTATTACTTTGCATTTGTGTGCCTTTCCTAATTTGTATCCCATAATAAGATGAAGCATGCATCTAGCAAACACTGGAGGAAGGTAATTACTGGTTACTGATGGCACAACAGCAATTAGATAATGCTTTTCCTCTAGTGTTGATTTGGAAGATGTAAGAAAAGATTTAATGTAACAAAACACAAGTTCCCCCTGGGATTAATAAAGTATTCTGATTCTGATGTGCTCCGTACGTCAACAGATGATTGTAATGGTTTGATTGTAATCTCTCTTTTAGCCTTTACTTTTTTTAAAAATTTGTTGTTTTTTGTTCTGTAAAATCTGGGATATTAATTTTTGCTTGTGTCAGCAATATCACATAAAAACAATACATTATATGTTCTTTTTCCCATAATGTGGTACAGCTCCGCTTCTTCTATTAAATGGTAAAATCTGTATCATCACAGAGAATACATCCAGAAATGGAATATACCACATCCATACTGACCTCAGGTGTATATTTTAGATTTTAATTTAACAGATATAAAGAGTCTGATATACTTCTGCAGGATAAAGCAATACAGTTGTAGCTGTTGAGCTGAAGGCTGAATACCTAGCCCCCCCACACACAAGCACATTTAAATGCATCCTTTTCTTCCTAGTCTCCCTAATTAACCTTCTTATCTCTGTCTCCTGCGCAAGCACACACACACACACACACACACACACACACACTATTTTACAACAGTGTCAAATGAGCAGTACATTTATCCCCTCTAGTGGTATATTCTGTGTAGTACATGCTACAAAATATTAGAGTCAAATGATATATTCAGTCTG
>VUQH01000193.1:0-27125 GCA_015106775.1 Etroplus canarensis | reverse complement strand
TTCAGTCTGGAAATTACAATCGCATATTCACTGCTGTGCAAAAATCTTGAGCCACCTCTAATTTGTTTATATTTTGTTAGAAAAATGGGAAATATGTGCAGTGAGTTATTAAAACACATGCAAAAATAAATGGGAATATAGAATATAAGGCAAAAACAGAATTTGTACAATTCTTATTAGTTTGAAAGTGAGTATATTTGGCATGAATATCTTTATTCTTCAACAAAGCCTGAACTCTCTTAGGCAAGCTTTTTTGTAATTTTTTTCAGGAATAATTCCCCAGGCTTCTCGAGGGACATTTCAAAGCTCTTCTTTGGACGTTGGCTACCTTTTTTCAGTTCTCTGTCAAGATGATCCCACACTGCTTCAGTAACATTGAGTCCAGGGCTCTGGGGAGGCCAGTTGATGACTGACAGCGTTCCATTGTGTTTTTTTCTATCCAGGTAGGCTTTTTACAGCATTGGCAGTGTGTTTTATAGCATTGTCATGCTATAAAATGAACACATTGCCAATTTCCATTTGGCCTTGCTCAGTGGATCAAAATCTGATGATACTTTTCTGTATTCATAATTCCATCAATTTTGACAAGATTTCCAACACTGCTGGCTGAAATGCAGTCCCAAACCATGATGGAGCCTCCATTGTGGACTCTCACTGTTGTATGTGTCTCCTGACCTCCTCTGTACATATTAATAATCCAAACCAATGCTTTCGAATTTGGATTCATCACTTCATAAGACCCATTGACACTGATTTTTGGTCCAGTTCTTGTGTAATTTGGTATACCTCAGTGTTTTCTTAGCATTTCTGTTCCTTAAGAATGCCTCCTTGACAGCTGCCCTTCCACTGAGACCATTTCGGAGGACGTTTTGACAAAAAGTAGATGGATCAACTGAAGGGCCAGATGCATCTTTCAGGCTCTGTGTGAAGTTTTTGCAGGATTTTTTCCCATTTCTTGAGGAAATTACTTTTAGATACTGTTCATTTGCTGTAGATGAGGGTTTTTTTGGTCTGCCATTTCTTCTTGTGTCATTCACTTCTCAAGTTTTTTCAGGAAGGTCAGACACAAGGGCGGAACTTAAAATGAGTGAAAAAGTAGCCAATTTCAAAAGAGAAACTTTGAAAGACCTTCAAGAAATGAAGAGTGGCTCAAGATTTGCACAGTACTGTATGCTTAGACTGTTTCAAGACCTTACTTATTCTTGCTTTATGTTTTCTCTATAAATTAACTTGGTTTTCAACTGTATCAGTTTTTTCCTCTTTTCAGGGAAAAATTATGTCAACCCACTTATAAATTATTGATTTATCACTGTATTGTGCATTTATCTCCTCAGAAGGGTGTCTTGTATTCATCTGTGACTCCGTCATGTGCCAAAACCACACATTTTTACAGTGCACGGTTCTTTCTACAGTGTGTGTATTTGGTTAACACATACACACGGTTTTAACTTGCTGTAAACAAACAATAGTTTTATTCAAGATTAAACATTTAGACGGCCACAGAATAGATGAACAGGCATTGGTCTAACACAAGGTTGTTTTTTCTGCTGCTGCCCCGAGACCCACTACTAAGCAAAGCTTAAGCTCACCCAATTTATGCATTTCTATCTATGCAGATGCATACAGACATACATTTTGTATATAGTGTATATACACAGTCTATCAGTTAGTCTTCTGCATAAAGTTTGCATCCCCACAAAATGGTAAAACATTGATTCAAGATTGGTTTTGTCTGATTGGTTTCTTGCTCATCTGGAATATAAAAATTAAATCTGTCAGTAAAATCAATAATTTAAAAAATAAAGGATTCAAAGTTTCTTGAAGACACCAACAATAGTCTGCATATTGCCAATTGTTCAGGCTGTTTCACTTAAATTACTGTAATTTTACAATATTCTTGTGACCCTTCATATTAGAAGGCAGTATTTACAGTGGGTTATCATGATCAGGAGCACAGCAAGAAAAACCCCAGTATAAAAATGGCGGCAGACAGACAAGTCCAATCAAATGAACCTGACAAAGGCACCAACAATACACAGATGTAGTAATCTTTTTTTTAAAAATACACACATCAAATACAATATACCGCCTTGCAAAGAGGCCATAGAAAAAAAAGATGAGAGGCAATATAAGTAAGAAAGTTGTACAATTACAGTGGAACTGTACATAGACTATCTTATCCATCCATGCCTGTTGTCCTCCCTCTGGAATGTAAGAAGGGATCATTTCTCTGATGTTAAATATAGGCAGGACTTGAGAGAACGTATCTGGCACTGAAGGTTGAAAAATGAGTAAGACAGAGGAAACAAGTTGAACAATAGTTGGTGGATGGAGAGTTTTAGGCAAGACTCTGGATTAGCACCAACTTAAAGTTTTTTTTAAAAAACTGTCTCCAAGCATAGAAGGTGTGGCTATGATTTGACAACAACAATGGACAGAATAGTGACAAAATAATGGGGTGATTTGGAGATATGGATGACCCTGGGGAGAAGTATTGGTGGCATAGCGTTACTGACCCAGATCATCCATAGCCGTATCTGTTTGCCAAACACATATGGAGACTAGGGCCGAAATGTATTTCAATAGGTTTTCTGGGCTTTGAATTGCTATAGTGTACATGCATATTTTGTTTACCACTTAATATGACTAAGATGACTTCTCTTCTACAGTAAAGACTATTGGTAATAATGGGAAAAAGTTAAAAGTTTGGATGACTGGGTACAGCTGAATTTTTTGTCTTTATTTGTGAAAAAGGTCTATTCAAATGCCCCACTCTCGTTTCTTTTTTATTTTTTCAAGTACATTTAGTCCCAGGTGTACAGACAAGACAAGTCAGGGGTTAAACTGGGAGTGCGCAGAACAGAAACCACCAGTCAACCAACACACAATGAAATTAAGGAATCATCAAATTTTATTTGGTTCATAAAGAAAAAAAGCATTTTTTAATGGTGAGCTGAGAAAAGCTCCCTCTTCTCATTAGGATAGGGCGAATCCCAATTTAACCCCTGGATTTTACATTCATGTGAACGTGATAGCGTATACTAAAGACCTAACAAATGACAAGTTGAAGCAGTTGCAAGGCTTCATGCAGTGCTACCTCATTAAGATGTACATTGAGTTTACTGTTGTAAGAACAAAGTCAACCTTTCCTAAAAATTGTGTAATGGTCTCATGAATCTAATCATAAGGTGATTTTATCTTACAAGTTCTTTCTGAAAATGCTGAAACCCTCGTTAAATGTAAATAAAGTGGGATGCAATGATTTGCAAATTATTTGCCCCATTTAAAACATTTAAAATAGCAATACTTTTTGCTAATTTTTGATGCCAGCAACATATTTCCAAAAAAAAAAAAAAAACACAAACATGTTTATGACTGTGTTGCAGCACGTTTTTTTCCACAAAACTCAGACCAGGGACCAGTTGCTGTAGCTTATTAACCAAAATATGTCTTGTCTGATATTGAATTTTGCCTACTAAACAGTTCATAATGTGTCAAATGTTTTGAATGGGTGACAGGTTTAGAATCCAGACGAGCCACTTTAGCACCCAGACTCATTTTCTAATAAGCCTATGCTGTTGTAATATGTGCAGAATGTGATTTGGCAGTGCTTTGCAGAAATAAGCAAGGCCTTCCTTGAAAAAGGCCTTGTCTAGATGGCAGCATATGTTGCTGTAAAATCGGTAGACATTGTCCCGCATCAATGGTACCTTTACAGATTAAACATGTGCAAAATTGAACCCCATACTATCACTAATTATGATTGCTGATCTGTGCAAACATGGACAAATTCTTTGCTGTTTTACTCTGAGAAACAATATTCTTATATTGTTTAGCTAGTTGCTCACACAGCTTGGTGAACCCCTCCCCATCTTTCACTTCTAAAGAAATTAGGCACTCTGGGATGCTCTTTTTATACTCAAATCCGTACTATTTATATTTTTTACATTTTTCAAAATACATTGAAATTTCTTAACTTTTTTCTATTGCCCCTGTACTTTTTCAGTAACAGTATAGTTTTGATGATTTGCAAATCATTGCATTCAGTTTTTATTTACATTTTACACAGATCTGCAGCATTTTCTAAAACAGGGCTGTAGTAAAAAAGAATACAACAGTTGTGATTTTAATGTACATGTGACACAGTATCTAGTATCAAAGTAATGTGATTTGCAACATAGTCAGTGATCCTATTTGCCTCTTTGTCTCCTTGCTTCAGATGTTTTTAATATTATGCATATCTTTAACAATGCCAATTATACTTACTGTTACTGATAGAAAGACTTGTGTGACTAAAGATATGAGCACATATGAGTCTAAGAAAACACAGACACTTGTTATGAGTGTGACGCAAATCTGGTAGTGCTTACAAGCTTACATGCAGGTAATGACTGGAGATGATACAGAGAACCAAAAACAATAAATACATTGTATAAAACATAATTTCATATCAATATATTAAAATACTATTTAAAATAATATCTTAGACAATATTGCAATATGAAATTGACCGATAAATAGCTGTTAGGCCTACACAGAGAAATATATATATATATCTAAGTATCTGTGTCCTTCATAGTTTGTTGTTTTGAATTAAATGATTTAAAGTTTCCAGATTTTCCCCACTGGGTAGCAGTACAATCCAGAGAGCTAATACATTTTCTTTTTTTTTCCAACAATAATAACAATGAAATTACAGTACACAGTCCCAATAATAAAGATATACATACTGAATACAATATAAATGTCAAGACAGAAAAATAGAAAAATATCAATAGAAATCAAAAGCCAAATACATATCAGAGAAAGTATATAGACTAAAGTGTACTCATGAGTCTTTGTGGTTCTTGTTGTAGCTGGAGCTTGTATTGGCTCTCATTGTTGGTATATTGGCTGTGTAACTGTACTCTTTGTTTTTTTCCAGTCCTGACACACACTTCCACACAAAAACAAAAAGTTACACACATCTGTGAATACAGACACATGCAATGGCACACATGCCTGCACAGGTGAAAGTGTGTACTCACCCACACATACATATAGGCACACACATACAGCTCACATGACCGTGCAGCATTTGCAGGTCTGTTTCTTCTCCTTTTCCTTCTCTCCCTCCTCTCCACTTCCATTAGCCTTCTCTTTTTCTGCCATGCTCCCGTTAGGTGGAGCCTGCTCTTCTGTGGCCGCATCTCCACCCGCTTTCCCCTCCCCATCCTCAATCACAACAAACTCGGCTTTGACATCACCGTCCACCCCGTCCATCCCCAAGGCTGTGCGAGTCTCCTGCTCCTCCTCAATGGTCTTGTAGCCCATGAACACAAGAGTAACTGGGTTGTCAGCACTAGCTTGATCAGGACTGGGGCCCAGCAGCTTGGCCTCAATCCCTGTCACCTCTCTTTTGGGTGTTTGACCAGAGGACTGCACTGCTCCATTCTCACCTATAGAGAGCACCAGAGCATCATTGAGACATTAGGCAAGTGCACAGGCAATGAGGGTGCTCAGGGTAAGTCAGAGAGACAAAGAAAAACAAGGAAATATTGTTTCAATGACCTCAGGAGAACCAATTTAATAGAGCAAATAAAGACATTACCATTAGCGCACTTTCTCCTTATGACACATTTTCTGAGCTGCCTTGCCATGGTTTCCTGTTTGATGATATACATGTTGCCATGAGCACCAAACTTACCTCCATTTTCTTTGGCCACACCCTTATTGGCTGGCACGCCTGTCTCCAGTTCTTCAATCTCTTGCTCAAGCCTAGTTGAGGAACACACGCACAGAATTAAATAATTAATCCGCAGGTCCTTCATGCCACAAATATGGCGTATTTAGGCAAATTCTGAGTGTAAACCACAATGATCTTAATCTCTTTGCCATCCCTGTTTTAATAATATTGGTTGGTTGTAACAATTTACCAGTTAAATTAAAAAAAAGGAATAATAGTTGACAGATTGTTTTAAAAATCAGATTACAGGGGTTTTAAACAGAGCTGGGCAATATGGGAAAAATTCATATCATGATATTATTTTTCATATTGGTCGATATGGTTATGAGATCCGATATAAATCAAATAATTTCTGTCAAGTTCTGTACTTTTTACTTCTAAGTGAGATGTGAAAATATCATATGGCAGATTTTGGCTTGAATATAATTTATTGTTTGTCAGAAGTTGAACATGACTCATGTACTGCAGAACATTATACAGCTGTATTTCAAATAAATAAAATGGGTATATATACTAAACTAAAATCTTAATTATCAGCAATCAGAAGATTTTAAGATTTACAGGAGAAAATTAAAGTTGTTGGTCAACTTCAACTTAAATAAAACCTTTATTCTTAAACTGAAATCTTAAATCTAAAATTAAAATTTTAAAGCTTTCAAATTTTTAACAGGAGGACACAAGGTAAAATGTTTTGGTCAGTTTCAAGTAAATAAAGTAGGTATTACTATAAAATAAAATTACAAATAAAGTGTCTGTACTGTATCCTTCACTTTGTTTTTAAACCAATTTTAAACAATTTGGATCTATACAAACCTACAAAGAAATAGACAAAAACATTCAGTGTATACTCTCAGTACAAAGCACAAAAATTAACATGTTTCCTGCTGCCGGCAGAAAGCCTACGCTCCACCTGACAAACATGGCTGTAGCTCCTTTCCAGCCACATGATTGGTTCGAGCGGCGCTATTCTCATTATGATTTGCTTTTTGTGTTTTCTGTCAAAACATGAAGAGCGTGAGTTTTATCTACGTTATATCGACCATGTCTTAGACCTCTATTGAAAAAAGTTCTTTTGCAATAATTATCGTTATCATTTTATCACCCAGCTCTAGTTTTAAGAGGCTCACCTGAGGATGACTTGCTCCAAAAGTTTAGTCTTCACCTCATCCTCTTGCAGACGTTTCTGAGTCTCCTCCTCTGCTGGAGCTCCATCTAACAACCAGCGCTCCCTCAGTGCTTTTGACTGCAAGAGAACATAACAGACATGTTGTTGAAAATAGATAGGGAAGATGTGATTAGGTCATTCAGATGATTTTATTTGCTTTTCTATAAAATTAATATAAGAATGGTAAGAGGAGCAATATAATTTAACTGTGTCTGTCCTTGATGAGTCCATGGGTTTTGATGCATGTGTGCACATTTGCTACACTGAAAGAATCTTATGGAACACCTTTGATCATGCATTCTTTACCAGCAGAAGTCTTTAGAAGCACTTGAATTTCCCATAATTCTGCACTTAATCAGCCTCTATTTCAACATCAGCGCACTTTCTTGCACCAGAGATTAGTGGCACTCTTCCTTGACACACAATGATGAACCATTTAGCTAATCTAAAAGAAAATGTACTCAGTGAGTCCTGTACTTTTTTCCTGACTGGAACTCAATAATTCTATCACACAATTTCACTGTTGCCAAATTGTTTGCCAAGTGGACAATGTGGCACCCAGCCAGAGGATCAGGGCTTCTAGTATCAAATTGAGAAATCCAAACTAACATATAATTATACAATTATGCTAAATTGCACATGGGATTGGAAATATAGATAGGTCACTGGAAGATAAAAACAGAATGGCTCTAATCTTAAATGGGATCAAACATTTCCTGGGACTTGACTGATTACAATAATATCTTTATAGGCAAGTTGAGAATACTGATCATGACTAGATTTACTGATTGTTAACTGGTAACTATTTTGTAATTACTAAAGATAAATTAATTCCAGCAGAGTTAAATCCCAAATGCTAATAAAAAATTACACAGCAATTTAGCATAATACATGTTTTATTATGAATTGTATTTTTCCATTTTTTTCTCTCTTACCTTCCACTTCTTTATCTCTAATTCAATCTATGTTTATTTCCTCACTGTTTTCCAAATAGCCCTGTATTCTTATCCTCACTCTCCATCCACATTCCCTCCTCTGGATGAGTTTGTATCAAAGAAAATACTTGGCATGCTTTGAGGTAAATATAACAGTGTGTCTTACTCACAGCTGTTAGACCGTGCAGCAAAAGACAACCTTGCCTGGCCATATGGTAAAGTGTTAGAAAAAAAGCTCTTGCTTTCACAAGTTAGGCTGAAAATCTGGACATGTGCTTGATGTGAATTCCTCTCCAGTGATGCAACAAGAATTTCTACAAGAAAAAAAAACTCCTGCTTCCTCTCTCAAGTAGCCTATGCATCTCTATCCATCCTGAAGTTCATGAACCTATAAAGGGTTCTAAATGTCATGGTATACCTCCCTCAATTTATATCTCTGTTTATCAGTTTTTATCTGTTCTTTTTAAACTTCATTTCTCCATTGAGTAATTCAACTCCAGCCATCCAGCTGCACAGGGCCTTACAGCACACACTTCTACTCTGTGTAATTCAACACTCTTCATTCCCCAGTCCTGCATGGCCTCTGGGGCACTGAATCTAAACCTGGTTCCCCCTCATGCTACTCTCTGAATCTTGCTTGCTTTCTCACCACACCCTACTACGCCAATGCCTGACATCACTTTAATGTGCTCACTCTTGCGTATGCAAGCACTCACACTCACACACAAGTCTACACGAACAGTTACAAAGCTGGAATGCTGAAGCTGTGTCTCTCTCCATTGTTCTTTGGAGTAAAAGCTGCTAACGTAGCAGACAAAAGGCGGAACTAGGATACAGACACATAGACACACAGACACACATCCATGCACACATGAAAATGTCATGAACAGCTGTTAGGAGAAGATCCTTATTTAAAGATTCATTGTGCATCTTTCTGAAAGTCATCAAAATAAAGATTATCCAGCCCATGTACTATAAATGGTATATTTTATCAAACAGAGAATTTGATTTTTTTTCTTTTGCTTTCAAGGGAAGGGTTTAACATATAGAGCTGTTTGTTTTCTTGTCATAAATTACATGAAAACACATACCACATGATGAGGCTGCAGCTTCGTTATTAGCTACTGTCTGTAGTATAATACAAGCCTGGAGGTGGATTTAATTAATAACAAAATATCACACTATTCATTTTACAGTTTTGTAAAATTATGTTGTGGTAAGTACTGATCATTTTATTTTAAAACATCACAATTCATATGCACCTCAGCCAGCTGCTTTTCTCCTTTTAAGATTGGATGTTGACATTTACTGGTACTGCTAACTCCTGTTTGCATAGTCAGATCTGCTTTCTAAATAAAACCAGAAATCCTATTAATTTCTGTCTTCACAAAACTGTAATGCCTCATCTTATCATTTTGTCAGCCCTATGAGTGTAAGTCTGTTTGTATGTGTGTGTTGGTGTGATTTCATGGTGGAGCAGGTACACTCCTATAAAACTGTGGTTTGTAAATGAAGACATTTATTGGGTTTTCCACATCATTCTGCCTCTGAAATAAGAATACTTGTCGCGGTTCACACAAAAAGCCTTCTAATACTTCTGGAGAGCATGATAACGCTTCCCCTCTGTGAGTTTGTGTATGTGAGACGAAAGTGGGGTGCGGTGGGTGTAAGAGCTGTTTCCTGTTGGTGGGAGTGGGACAAAAATCTGTTTCCTCTGCCAAAGCCCACTGCATTGTCTGAGTTTCTGTGTTCTTTTATGAAGCAATGTACAAAAAGTGAACACACACGTGCACAGATCCACATTTAGAATACTTTTTTCTGGAAAACAGAAAAAGTGGGAGCGTGCAGGGGCTCAGTTTTACAAACACACTCTGCGCATGTCAGATACACACCTAAACTTTAGCTCTTATCTGTGACCTGCTGAATTGTCAGGGTCTGAAATAGCTTTGATAACACACTGACACATACGCTGACAAAAGCCTTGGCTCTGATATAATGAGTGTGTATCTGAATGCATGAGTGTGCGTGTGTGTATACACAGCATGTGGAGGAGCTGTTGGTGTTATCTGTTGTCCATTCTGAACATTCCGTGACAGCAGCAGTTGGGGAGTATCTCACTATGTTGGACAGATAGATTTGAAGCGAATTGCTGATTTTAATGTTGCTGTGTGGGTGTCTAACATTGCTCACACACGTAAGAGCATGATTCCCAAAAACACAGAGCTGACCGGCAGTATTTCTGTCAGAGCTCGTTTCAAGTTCTGTTACGGGAGAGGCATGTAGGAGTGCAGATGACACATACTGTACATTAGTTTTATCAGTGAAAGGCTCAAGTGCATTTCAGACAAAGTCAAACTACCGTGTTCACAAAAGATGCGCAATATCATGCTGGGTTAAACTCAGTTTATGCACTGCAAGGTCTCTGTCAATAGCAGATGGAAGGATTTACAAGTCAGGATAGGAGGTGATGATATTAAATAAATCACCTTTAAATTAACATACCAAGCAATCAGTACCATGACTGCATAAAAGAAAAGTTTCAGATTTCTTTCATGTTATGCTGTGTCCTCATTTTCATTTACTTACTTCAGGAAATGAAATAATACATGAAAATACATAGACACATTTAAAAAAAGGCAGAGCATTGGTGGATGGAGTTCTTTTCTGGAAATGATTAAAAAACTGAGTATTTGCCTACACAAGGTGGAAAAACAGTTAAACTGGAAACATGTGGCCATAGACCACAACTAAGCACATAAAAATGTTAAGCAAGGGAAGGTGTTGATGAAGTAGGGGGCAGGAGGCAGTTGAGAGTGCCCATTCCACACTATGCATTTAAAGCTCAGTAGAGGAATACACTATATGGACAAATGTATTGGGCCTCACCTCTTAATCACTGAGTTCAGGTGTTTCATTTCATCCCATTGCCACAGGTGTATAAGAAGTTTCTCCCTCCTAGATATTCCCTGATCAACTAAGTGGTATTATTTCAAAGTGGAAGTGTTTAAAAACTACAACAATTCAGCTGAAAAGCAGCAGACCACATAAAATTACAGAGCAGGGTCACCAAATGCTGAGGTGCATAGTGCGTAAAAGTTGCCAATGCTCTACTGACTCAGTAACTGCAGAATTTCAAACCGCCTCCTCGTGCTGGGAGCATGGGTGTCCATCAACTCCATGTTAATATCTCTGAATTTAGGGATGTCATAAAAGCTTGTGTAGGTTTAATGTTTATGTGGCCCAGGATTTTTGTCCAGTGTACTTTGGATCCACATGCTCCGCACAACAGTACGTTTGTGCAATTTTCTTAGCCATAAAACATAATTACACCAAAAGTTTTCTTGTAGGGTGTGTGTAAAGTGTATATGCCTGTGAAAGTGAGTGTATGCGAGTGTGTGTGTGTGTGTGTGTGTGTGTGTGTGTACCTTGAGATGCTGGAGTTGCCGTCGGTCATCATCCAGCTGCCTCCTCTTGTTTTCAATCTCTGTCTGCTTCTTCCTTTTCTCCTGTTATGTTACACACACATTAAAATTACTATGAAAATGCACAGAATAATATAGTAAAGATTGGAAATCAGATGATTTTGAAGAACACCACATTATGTGATGTCCTCTAATGGATGGAGATAGAGTTAAGTGCCAAATTCAATAGGCATTAGTGCTGAAACTTGGGTATTATAGTAACTTCTGTTAATCTGGTTTTAAATGGTAGTGCTGATGATTTAATATTATACTTGCAGGTCATACAGGACTGAGAACAAATAAAAGAAATTTCTAATTTCAAGGTGTCTCTATGTAACTGGATTAATGGGCTATATAATATTTTTCTAGTCTTAACGACCACTCAACATGTTTTATAATAAAAGGAGTCACACAGTGCATGTTTGTATATATACAGACTTGTTGTTGCCCATAGATATTTCATCTCTAGATTTTAGTTGAAGTATAACTGACATTATACAAGGGTAGTGTACCTGAAAGTGTTTCACTATATCCACCACAAGCAAAATAAAAAAGAAATATACAGCAAGTTTCTGAAAAGACATCCGGCTATTGTGACAGAAAAGGAAGACAGTGAAAATAAAACAGGCATGAAGTATAAAAGATCAATAAAGTGTGCAAAGTCAAGTGAGATACGCAGAGACAGAGGAACAGATACAAAAAGGCAGTGAGCTGTAGCTACTGCATTAGCTTTTGATGTCCTCTAATGGATGGAGATAGACTCTAAAAGGTTGAGTCATTAAGACAGGCAGTCAGACCATGACAAGCAGCGATGATTTGTTGTTTCTACAACCATCAGTGTGCCATGATGTGCAGTCTGCACATGTGTATCTCTGCGTGTATGAAACAAGAAATAGAAAACTGACTGTGTGTGTGAGTAGAAGTAACTTACAGCGATGGCCTGGAGTCTCTCCTCTTGTGACACCTCAGCCATCCTGATGGAGGACAAATGGGTTGAGAGGCAGAGAGTGGGAGAGGGAGAGAGAGAGAGAGAGAGAGAGAGAGAGAAAGGGCAAGAAGGAGTTACACATATATCATGCCCACCAACATAAAAAAATTACATGCAATATCAAACAATTTTCTTTGACCACAGCATTAGCTCATTTACCTTCCAATGACTTCACAGTGACTGAGGTTAAATATCTGTCTGTTTGGCACTATATCAGAGTCTCTTTCCAGTCAGGAAAAGTCATTGTAGGCATGTTAATGTGCAGGCAGGGCTCTGCTGGAGATTCCTGCTTTAATAGGTTCCAGACAAGAGCTCTAGGATGGAGAATGGACAGGAGCAAAGCTGAAGCCAGAGGGAAAGGACTGCGACTGCTGCTTAACTGAGATAGAATAAAACTTTTGCTATAGCAAAAAACTGAAAAATCTTATAATGAGCGCAACCTTTGTCTGTAGTAAATGATTGAGATTATCAGGTTCAATTAGCTGCAAACTTATCAAGAGCAAGTTAAAAATAAACATTAAAAATTGAATGCATGTGTTTATTATAAGAGATTGGCACACCTAAAAAGCAATACAGGAGAGTATCAACTGATTCACTATAAGGATTTTTAAGCATGAAAGGAGGAAGCCCAATGCTCAAGCCATAGGCTCCTCCATTTAGAACTTGATGATTTAAGCAATTCTATCTCTGATAATCAAAATCAGTCTGTCTGTACAGACTTCATCTTCCTTTTAAAAACTTAAACTACAGTTTATAGTCTATAGATAGTTCTCACATTGAAGCTAAGGTTATATGTGAGACAATTTGTCAGGGTTTTACTTGATCAGATAAATCTGTGTAATATTTTGATAGATTCAAGTTTTGTTTTTTGCCACTGTGAACTGACTGCCATGAAATGAATCCATCCATCCATCCATCCATCCATCCATCTTCTTAATTGCTTATCCAGTTCAGGGTTTTGCAGATGCTGAAGCCTATCTAAAGGGAACATGCTATGCTGATGCTTAACTCTATATTTTATTCTTGGACTTTACAAAAGTGGTTTTCCTTTAATGACATTTCAAAATTATCATTATTTACTCTATATTGGGCCTCAGGTCATTCTCTGTCTGAACCAAGCTCCCTTTACCTTCCCTTTAAGCCAGCTTTCTTTGATTGGCTGCCCCTCATAAACAGAAAGTTTAATAGCAGGTGGGTGGGGCTTCTGCACTCACAGCCAAAGCTGTGTGCCTAAGATAAACATATTAGGAGTATCCACTCTTTGACCTGAGTCAAGAGTAGAAAAAACTGTGAACAGAGCAGTCTGAAGCCTGAGCTCATAGGGATTAATTGGACATACATTGACCTCATGCTTTGAAACTCTTGTTCAGTATAAGCATCCACCATTATAAGAGAAATTAAAGCCCTTTTTTAAAATGAAGAAAATTATTAATCTAACAATGAATTATTAAACACTAAAGATATAATGAGTGTCAGACCTAATTACAATATTACACAATGACATTTTGGTTTATCATTTCTAATTTAAAATATTTCTACATTACATATGATACTTTTCTCAGTGATGGGCAAAACTGTCCTGGCCGCATAAAAAAAGTTATTCACATAAAACCTTTAGGGGAAGCATGCCTTTATCTCTATGTAAAGTTACACCTCCGTACAGATATAATTTGCGAAAATAGCAAGAACCTCTGGGAACCTTACAGTGTGGTTGAAATTTGATAACTAATGTAGCACAAGAATTAGAGCACTTATTAAGTCCAGGCTGACTGACTTGGTGTCAAATTATCAATTGTCGCAACTCCCAGAAAAGAACTTGACTTCTGTGGTGCTGGCCAGATTCTTTGATTGCTTGTGGAAAAATCCCAGATGACTGTGTATGAAGGACAAAAATGGTAGCTGGAGTGTGCATTTTCCAGCCAAGAAAGAAACTGTATTACAATACATATATAAGTAATCATGTATATGTTTACAAACCAAACTTTTACAAGCACCGTGACAAAACAACTCACTGTCCACCTAAACCATACCAGGGCCAGGAAAATGTGAAAATGTGTCAAATTGATCATGTTACTGTTCCTGATGAGGAATGAAGAACAGCATATGAGGCCCTCCGCCACTGTTTGTAACAGCTTGTATCCTTTCCCAGCTTAATACTTACAAAGCTTGGATTGTGAAGGGGAAAAATGCATCATATCACCAGTTTACTTCCCTCCTATCCCACCCTTTCTGTGGTTACATTTTTATTTCCTACACTAAGGCATGCAGTGCTGCAGTGCTGCCCTAAAAAGATATAGAAGCTCACATCATTTTTCACAGTTGCAAGTTCAGTATGCAACCACTGAGCCTCTAGGACCCAAACATGTATTACAGATATGCTGGATCCCATTACTGGCTTGCCTGTACATTCAAACCTTTATATTCAAACAGCTCACTTCTCTCTGCTCTCGGATCAAACAACATCACCATCACATGGCGGCCCGGGGGGGAAGCACCACAATCATCTGATCATGTCCTCAAGTACAAATAAACACATAGACGTATTGTGCTGTCAAGACACATTGTTCCTAGCTTTTGCCTTTCGCACCAATGCAGTTATATGAATGCATTGAGTCAAATCACCCTTAATATGCTTTAATGTGGCAAACCAGCGCTGTCACACATAAAACAAACCTCAATTTTGCTTCGAATTCAATCAATTCTAATCAAAATTCAAACACACTATATTGTTCTATTTAGAGATAAATTCAGGCATTGTTTATGTTTATAGTTTGTCTTGGTGGTGTTGTAATGCCAGTTTTCTTCATAAGCTTTTGTCCCTTTCTGTCCCTCAAGTCACAGTGGAAGCAGGTCAGTTAAGTTACCGCACACATCTGGATCAGTTCGTCAGTGGCATGAAGGCCTGGGAACAAAAGGCCCCGCCCTTATTAGAGATCTGAGGATCCTAACCTGGGAAAAGTCACAAAGCAGGTCTCACCCACAGCTCACCTCTGACAGGTGCAGGAACACAGCAGTTGCAAAACAAACACATTAGTTATCTCTGTTGGAAACATTAAGATACTAAGAATGTAGGGTTACCATTACCCCAACCAAACCAGCATTCACTGCAAACCCCTGGCTGTTGCTCTAGTCAAAGCTTCACACACTAGAGTACACCTCACAAAAACACTTGTGCCAAATGACCCACATTTGGCAAGAAATTGCTTACATTTCTGCTGCTTTTTAAGCTACAGATTTTCATGTCTATGATAGTTTTAAAGCTTGAATGTTTAGCATATAAACAGCTAACTGGAGCTGGGTGTAGCTGGTTCCACATGATTTTAGGGTCAATACTGAAAAGCTTTTTAAAAAATCATATTCAATGTGTTTTTCCATAGGGTGAGACCATCTAATATGGAGCTAATGTGATTTTCTTTCCCAATGTGAACATGGTGGGCATAACACTCTTCATATGGCTCAACTGTGCAGGGGCTCATCTCCTCTACTGCCTGAACAGAATGACTTATTTTTTAAAACAAACAAGCAAACAAAAACAATAAACAAGCCAGAACATCAATGATATAGTAGCTCCTTCGGCTCACAATTCACAGGTTATTGCAAAGTGTGAAGTACAGAAAGAAAGTGATATGTTTTCTTGCCATTGGTTGGCTGTATTGCACAAACTAATAAGAATTCAAATCCACTATGAAGTCAAGAAGGCTCAAAAACAGTTATATCCAGGACAACGATCCTAGTTCTTGCCCAGCCCTAACCTAGCTTAAGACATTATTATGCCGTAAATAGAATAATGGCATTTATGTATAGATGACACACTCATACACAAACACTCTTAAGGAGAAGCAATTCCTGTGGAAATGGAAAAGTGGCCATAAAATCACAAATATCGCCCTGACCTTGAGCATAATTTGGGTTAATATACATTAGGTGTTAGATTTCACTAAAATCTGACCAGTACTCTAGGAGGAATATCAATTTTTGTGAATTGTGGACAAATGGATGAATAATAGAGCCACTGTTGCTTTACCAGTTATTTTTAAGATTAACCTATAAGCACAGTGTATTTACAGTTGTTTCTATCAAGCTTTTGAAGGTGGATACAGTTCAGCCAAAATACACTGTAAAGTTAGCTGTGTGAAGATGTGTTTAGAAAATCTTTATTCAAATATTGTGCAAATATATGTCAATAATAATGTGCACAGGTACCCATGGCCTCAATTGAGATGCAGATAAGAAACTGTAACAGCAGTACATCCAAGTACTGTCAGATACTTATCAACAGCAATCTGCCAATAGTTAGTATGTTGGCAAACACTACTGTATATAGTGGAAAAGTGAGTGAAAAAGAGGGCAATTTTAACAGTCATTGTCTGCTCTTCACTCATTAATTTCACTTGTTTTCAATTAGTTTTACCTGTTCAATTCTTTATATTTGTAGCCTTGCTTTTCTCCTTGTCTTTTGTCAGTCCGTCCTGTTTACCCACCTGTGTGGATTTTGCTGGACTTCAAGTCTGTCAGTATTAGGCACCTCCTTTTTTTCAGCAAGTTTTTTAAAGATATCTGATAACTGCCTGATTTCCAATCCCTTAACTTTGTGATTATGACAGCTTGCACACCTGCAATAATCTAAAATCCTCAAAATGATTTAAGTCAGATGGACACTAGGGACACATTTCAGGTAATATTTAAAAGTACCGATAACCATCCTTTTCCCTATTACACTGTCAGGGGAAAAATATAAACTTAGTAACAGAAAATAATATTTACAACTATCTAGTTGATGAAAAAAGTTACAAGCTACAGCAAAAACTGCTTGTTGTCCACTGGGCAACTGCTGTAATGAATTTTTAAGGACATATTGGAAAACTCTCTCTACCTTGTAGGAACACTGTGGGCCTATGTCCTACTGCCTCCCTCATAAATTATGGATGTACAGGGAGAAAGGAAAGCAGGCAGACATCTTTGTGACATAGTAAAAAGAGTAATTACATTTACAACAGAGAAAGACATCAAGGGAGACAGGCAGTCGCACAGAGACTGGTTAGCCTGACACAGATAGCTGAAACAGATCAACAATATCACTCAGACAAGAGAGAATGAGGATCTGATTGTAGGAGGCAGATTTACAGGCAACCAACAAACTAAAATTATATTTTTGACAATATGTAAAGGTAGGCAGATGTCACAAAAAGTCAGAGAACAGACTAATGACCAGCCCAATTCCCTTCTGAAAGCACTGCATCTGTACCATTTCCAGGAACACATTCACCACCTGTGTAGAGCACCAGCATCCTGTCTTCTGATAGCATTGTGTTCATGGTCCTCTTGGACCAGCAGTCAACTTGCATACTTTATCAGCAATATATGAACTTAATAACCACAAACCTAAATGAATAATAACAAAGCTGAATATCTTTGTGTGGGGATTTTATGTTGTCCTCAACCTCTCCTTTAAAGGTGAACGCCTTCAACCTGTTTCACTGAATTGGTTGTACGTATCATATCAACATTACACACACCACCTTCTAACAATTCTGGTTTTGATTCACCTCTTATTTTTGCAAGTAACTGTACTTTCTGTGAAAGATGCATCACTTTTTAAATGTTCTATTTCGTTAAAGGAATAAAGTTTGCGAAACTAAATTTAGAGTATGATGAGAGAAGTTGCTTAAGAAACATTATATTTAATATTAAAGCGACACAATCACAGGGAATAGTTAGTACACACCATACCAATCTGTGCACAAGACTATGCTTTGACTCCATTCAGCAATAGGTCATTCATCTATGGCGGTCTCTGTCAACAGCAGTGGTTGAATATGCCAGTCCTCATCACCATGAAATATCTTAAACAAACACCTGTTGGACAAATCACACATACTGATTCTGATCCTGCCTCCTACACTCACACACACTCAGATGCACAAATTCATTTAAAGCGTGTTCATATAGCATCTGCTCTTCATTAGATAGTAAACACTTCAATGCATCTATAACATCTATAACTGAACTGCACAATATTAGAACTAGGTGGGCTCTCCCTTGACAAAAAAATAGAATAAAATAAAACAAAAACTACGAAACCATGACAAAGCCATGAAACAAGGATGGAAATACATGCAATATTGGAGGGAGAACCCCAGTGATCTCCCTTGTGACACGCAGAACCAGGCTCAGGGAAGGGCGACCATCTTCAGTGACCAGTTTGGGTTAGAGGGGGAGAGAAGTCAGAAAAGAGGAGCATTGAGAGACCATGTAAGAACAAATAGGACAAAACACAGACAACTGAAGAGAGTTGACAAATGTTAATGATGTGTAAGGGCTTTTAAACAAAAAGGGGAGGAAAAAGAAGTGCTTCGAGCATCGTGGTAAGTCCCTCAGCAGCCTGAGCCTTAGAATGGTCTGAGATAAACTAATCCAGTCCTTACTTTAAGCTCAATCAAAAAGGAAAGTTTTATTGGTTTATTGATTTAATTAGGATCTCCATTAGCTGATGCAGAACATCAGCTACTCTTTTTGGGGTCCACACAGTTTTAAGCATAATGTTAAAATTTAAAATAAATTTTCTGTGCCATAGAGCTCCATCACACAGTTGCTGCAGATTTGTTGGTTGGACATCCATGATGCCAATCTCCTGTTCCACGCCATCCGAAAGGTGCTTTACTGGATTGAGATCTGGTGACTGTGGGGCTATTTTAATACAGTGAACTCATTGTTATGTTCAAGAAACTAGTAAGAGATGATTTGAGCTTTGTGACAGACTGTGTTATCCTGCTAGAAGCAGCCATTAGAAGAAGAGTAAACTGTGGTCATAAAGGGATGGACATGGCCAGCAATAATACCCAGGCAGGCAATGGTGTTTAAACAATGCTCAAATGATATTAAGTGTGCCAAGAAAATATCCCCTACACCATTATACTACTGCCACCAGCATGAAACATTGATACAGAGCAGGAAGGATCGTTGCTACCATCTTCATGCTGCAGCAGAAATTGAGGCTCATCAGACCCGGCAACTTTCTTCCAATGTTTTATAGGCCGATTGTGGTAAGCCTGTATGAACTGTATTCTCAGTTTCCTGTTCTACCCTGATATGAATGGCATTTGGTGTGGCCCTCTGCTGCTGTAGCCCATCTGCACTCATAGATGTTCATTGGTTGTAACAAGGGGTTATTTAAGTGACTGTTGCCTTCCTATCAGCTCCAAGCAGTTCAAGCAATTCTCAACAGGGCAACTTACAGTATAAGGAGAACTGCCGCTCACTTGATATTTTCTCTATTTCAGACCATTCTCCATAAACCCTAGAGATGGTTGTGTGGGAAAATCCCAGCAGATCAGCAGTTGCTGAAATACTCAGACTAGCCCCTCTGGCACCAACAACCATGCCATTGTTCAGAGTCACCAAAATCACCTTTTTTCTCCATTCTGATGCCCGGTTTGAACTTCAGCAGGTCATCTTGACCATGTCTACATGCCTAATGTACTGAGTTTATATTTTTATATGTATATCACAATGAACATAGGATTTTTATTCAGTCATATACTACATCCAGTTACTTGAAAACCTTCCTAAGGCACCAAGTGCACAAATGAAAATAGTCCACCATATGCATGATTCGATTGTTGGAGGCTTTTTTTAACAATTAGAAACATGCAAACCAATGTCTGACAAAGTGACTAGAGTGAGATGTTGGTAATCAAACCAATGAACTGGTGGAGCCACGTAACCAAACAGAAATAAACGAAACACAGGAGAGATTTTTTTTTCTTATATAATTGCCATAATAAGCAATTTACAACAAATAAACAAGATAGCTATCTAACAATTCCATTTATAGAAAGCACTCTTAACAATTTTCATAGTGTTCTTTTCGGCATCTAGGAAAGGAATGTGTTCACTTAGATTGCAATTCATAACAGCGAGAACCCTTTAACTAATATTGTGCAGCTATATTAAAACTCCTCGACACACACAAGCACAGTCACAAAATGAAACCTGTGTCAATAAAGGATCGAAAACAGATTAGAAAACAGACTATTACTGGAGAAATCCCAGATGTGAGAGAGACTGTCAATTCTGTCTATGTCTGAAAGAAAAAAACATGCCCAGACACACACAAAACAACATAAAATGCTTCCTCTGCAGAAAGAAGGATGATAGCGAATATGACTCTTGAGCTTAATGACCCAGGCCGTGCATTAAAAAAAAACCTGAAAGACTCTGGAAAAGGAAACTGAACTCAAATCCAATCACACTGGCTGTGTTGGAGTGCCCCTTCTTTCTCCTTCTCTCTACTCCCCACTTCCACGGCTTCCTTCCTTCAGGCCAAAACAGCACAGTGACAACAATACTCCTCCCTGCCTCTCTGGCCGAGTCACACATACACATACTTGTCCCAGGCCAGTGCACACACACACATGACCTCTCAACCACCACTACACATGCAGCTTTCCATCCTTTTATCAGAGGCAGAACGCAAATGGTGCCAGACGGTACAGTGCCAATGAAAACTGAAGGAACTCCACTGAGGTCACATGTTAGTATTTCAGGGTCAGAGGGCAAAACTCCTTTCCCCCCTTGAGGTTGCCCATAAATAACAGCTCTGTCAATACAGAAGAGAGTGAACTACTGTTTAACATCCACGTTGAGAGGGCAAATGATAAGCCGCACAAAGACTGAGACACGTGGTTTGGGACGAGGAGACTTGAGAGACAGTTCGGATGTCTTAGTTGTTCCAGTGTCAACAGGACACAAGAATGAATGAATTGTGGTTTTATATCTGTGCTGGCATGATTTCTGGTTGAAGTTAGGAAAAAATAGCAACTGCTGCAAAATATTCCTGTGATTTGTATAACTCCTTTGCTGAGGCAAGAGCCAAGCCCCAAGTACGTAAATGCTGAATGGTATTTACGTAGTGCTTTTCTAGCACTTTTACAGTTTGACTGACGGCGATATTATGCAAAAGCCATCAAGCCAAATTTCATTAAACTTGGCACAGAAATGGAGCATGGGCAGGGGAGCATTTTCATTCAATTTTGGTGAGAATCCAGATAATTTTCTTAAAACTGTCAAATAGTTAATTGGCTTTGGCAGAAGATGTGCTTGTCATGTGCCCTTCTAGTTATAAATAGAAATATTTCAATTACACTTGTATTAAATCCATCACCAGTTTGAAAAATGTTAAATATTATTCATCTAAGAATAATATTAATACATTTTATTTAATTAGGGCCATTAATGCTACTCGGAGTCGCCATACTTCACAGAAAATAAGTAATTGGGTTTAAAAAATTGGTAATAAGGTAATATAGTTGATAAAGCTACAGAAAATCAGCTAGTTTACAAAGGTAGGATTTAAGAGCAGTTTTAGTTTCTATAACAAATTCCTGTTTTAACTTTTGGACAGAGATAGCCTGCATCTGAAGATGAAAATCAAACAACCACATCTGCTTTTAAAAGCAACTGGCCAGTTGTGCACAGGTGCAAGAACTTCAACAACACCACTGGATTTGGGATCTCTAACGGCAGTGGTATGACAGAAAACAGCAATATTTCCTAAGGCCTGATAATTGATTTTTGGTACCAGTGCTTATTTTTGCTTTTTCATTTAACAGCTTTTAACAGCACCTTAAATGATATCCACTTTAAAGCTTTGGATATGCTTGGGGTAAACAAGTTCCATCATGCCCAAAGGCAATATCTATTTTAAATGGAGAACCTCAAAGGTGGTACGAAACGTTTCCTGCCACACCCTATTTTCTCAGCCCTCACACTGCAAAAATCCAGCATGAAATTTTTCCTTTTAAAAGTACAGAAATATTCTGATGCAACCCCACCTCTAACTCAGATGTTTGAAAAACGTTGGTTTTCAGGCACTTTTCAACCATTAACAGACATTTTTAAAGAATATTGACACATAAGTGTAGTTTTCCTTCAATATATCTTCTCATCAGTTTCTAATGTACCAAAAAGATTTCTTCTCTACTCTCACATTTTTTCCATTGACATCTTCATTTTTCATTTTTCTGCCTCCTGTAAGTACTTAATAAAAATCTGTTTCTTCTCCCTGGATTCCTCTTTATCAAACAGTCTAATCTCTGCCTTTCTTCTTCTGACCACTCTTCACCTTCATAACCCTACAATGCAAAACTGATGAGTTGTGATCTTTGCTTATTAATGCTTTGATATCCGGAGTGCATGCTGAGTCTACAGCTCTTCTGATATTTTGTGATCGATCACCGTGTTTTGATTGCAACCATGGAGGTCAGCACACAGGTTCAGCTTATAGAAGGTAGAAATACTTACAGTAAATGGCATATCTGAAGTCTCTGATATGTGACAGGATTTGTTTAAGACTGAAACTCTGCTTAGATAATTAAAACTGGGCAGCAGGGCTGAGTGGCAACCATGACAATGGGTGAAATATTTTAGCTCTGCACCTGGAAAATATTTTGTTCTGCACTGCAAGCACAGTTATGTTAGAAGGAGCCCAGTTACCACAGAGATAACACTAAAGTGGAAAAAATGTAGATGTTTGTGAGTTTCTGACTATTATGACCTAAAGGTTCATGACCACAGTAAAAAAGTGAAGCATACTGTAGGGCTGTAACAATTAGTCGATTAATTACTCAGAAGATTATTTGCCCTCTAATTTAAATTCAGATCATATCCACGAGTTCCAACTTCTCAGAATTTGAGGAATTTGCTTCTCTTCGGATGCTTCTATTGCCTTCAGAAATTTGGAGGCATTTTGGACTGTTAGTTCAATAAAACAATCAATTTGGCAGGGATTTTCTCCACATTTTCTGATACGTAACAGACAAAAAGCTTAAATTGAAAAAATACTGGCAAAATTAACTGATAATAAAATATCTAAAAGATGCTTTCCTGATTTTTAGTAGTCATTATTTTATTTCAAAACACTTTGCCACGGTGTTTGTGGCTTGAATTCATGACAGAAGTTCCAAAGATGAAGAATGAATATTCTTTGAATTCTGGACAAAAGTTCAACTTCCTCTGGACCCTGGATTGGAAAAAATATCTGTCACATGACTGCTTGAAAACTCCAGAAATGTTGCATATAATTCCACAAATGCTAAATGGTGTCTCCCATTAGTTAAGGCATAAAGGTATTTTTATAAAAAGTAAGAGCGAATGGGTAAATCATAGGATAGTGGTTCCTTTTTGGAAAAACAGTGTAACATGACCTGCTGACAGCATTGTTTTTATACTTATAAAAAACCCATTTCAAAAGTGGCCTGTCTCCTGCATCCTAGTGTGCTCTCGTTCCCTCTTCGGTCAATAAGCAAATTCTATATATCCGGAAACCTATGGACTTGCATTATGGAAGCAGCCTCTCAATGTTAATGCAGAAACCATTAGGCCTAATAGGTGCCTTCCCTTATGGCATGATCCAAGTCCCTACTTAAGGCTCTCAAGGACTTGTTTATACTAAGTATATTTGTCCAAGATCAGCCTGTCCAATCTCTTCTCATCAAAATAGTTTAACTTACAAGGGACAAAGCCTAATATTCATTCTCCTTTTCCCCTTTAAACCATATTTTCATGTGCATGCTGTAAGGATGAGGTTATCTAAAGAGCAAAAAAGCAGGATGATCTACTGCTTATCAATAGGGCTTTTGATATCATCTCTGCAACAACACTGATGATAGTCATATGAGCGAGTGGGTGTGCACATGTTTTGGGTAGCAGGCACACACACATGCACGCGCACACACAAACAAATGTACAAGCACTGCTGAGCACACTTCCCTCTGAGATTAAAACGACTTAGTGGCTAAAAATGACAGTTTATCAGAAGACGGACTATCTGCTAGAAAGAGATTGAAAAAAACAAATCCTCTCTTGCCTTATCTGTCATGACAATGCACCAAGGAGGGGGATTTGAAATAAGAGATAGCCAGAAAAAAAGAAAAAGAAAAAGTGACTATCCAGGAGGAAAAGAGGAGGCAGAGATTAAGAAAAAGAGAAAAACAAAGAGACAGAAAGGGCGAGGTGGATTGCAAAGCATTATCTAATAATATCTCAAATCACTATCGGCCCAGATGTTGCTCCTTACCACTCTGTTTGCTTGCTGAGCAAGCGTTCACTTCCACTTCCTCTTTTGCCCTACAATACCAGCTTTCAGCATGATACAGTAAGTTTAAAGACATTTGGAAGGCATGACATTCATTTTCCACCACTAGCTTACTGATCTGATTTTGTAACCACTGCATAAATGGTTTCTTAATGACGGCAAGGTCAGAGAGGGTAATTAGCAATATCCATCACTCTGGGGCTACTTGCTTAGGGCAGGATGTGAACCCATGAGAGGCCTCCTGTCCTCTTGTAATGATGCTGTACCACCCAGTTATGCCACAGAAATTCAAGCAAAATGGAATATGGCAGTTGTAGTGGTTCTATGTTAAATTAAAATCCTTAGATCTATTGTCACTATTCATCATCTAGTCATCTATTCACCTCTAAACCAAAAAGCATTTGCATTAAACCTGCACTGATTAATTTTTATACCTTATGAATGGAAGTGAAATATAAGCAAACAGTCACATCAATGATACCAATGCCAATAATAAGTCTATTGCATTGATTTTGTGATCAATTTTCTCTGCTGAAAAAATAGGCCCATGCATGTTTTGGGATCAACGGGACAGTTTTATTAACCTACAGTCTGAACACAATGCAAAAAACAGGCTGGAAATAAAGGTTCACATATGAGGGAGGTGTGCTAAAGCTCCAGTGCCATGAGTGTGACGTCATTCTTTTGCAAAGTGCAAGATTCTGAAGCACTGAACAGTGTGGAGCTGGTTCTTAATTCCTATCCCTATTCTTTAGGGAAGGCTCATAGCTGCTAAGTGTTCACCAACTGCTCACTAACTGGCTATCTATCCAGTTTGGCACTGGGCAGTTGGTGTAGAGCTGTTCATTATAGCTGCTTTTGCTGAAAAGAGTTGCCTGTTGCAGCTGGATATACGCTGATATGTGGTAAGAATGAAGCAAATAAAAAAGATTGGGGGGTGGGTAAGCAAAACAATGAGCTAAGAAGCAATAAAATGGTTAAGCTGTTATGTAGCCCATTTTTAAGTAATTTCTCCCCTGGGGATTAATAAAATATTCTGATTCTGATTTAATCTGAAAATGCTAATTATAGTCACCTTAGTGCAGGCTATGTCACTGCAAGTTGACAGGTAAGTGAATTCTGGATGATGCTCAGTATGACCGGTCTCACTATAGATTTCTATTATTAGCTTTTTGGCTTCCTGAAAGGCACTTTGATTGTAGTAAGCTGGGAGTAAAGAGAGTTACTCATTCACATTTCACAGCCCCATGAATAGGAATGAATGACCTTCCAGTTAACAGCCCATTTCCCCTAACTAAATTGGTGAAAACAGACCTATCCCAGTACCAAGCCTGCCAAGCCAGGACACAGTCATCAACACACACATGCACATGCACAATCCATCTGTTTGTTTCACTCATACGTGCACAGTGACTGACAGAAACAGACAAACAAAGCTGCACGTATGCAAGAATACAAGCAGATAAAGACAGAAATGTGACTGTCCAAAGTCCTAATGTCAGATGATGACTGGGTGGGCAAGACAAGCGCTGTCAGCTCCACTGTGAGTTGCTGACACAACACAGAGCAGCCAACTGGATATAGACCCTCCGCTCACATACGGCCTAGCTGGGGCCTTTGGTGGACTTAACTGCTTATACAATAAAATGAAACAACAGAGGCCCGGGATGTGCTAATAAACTAAATCTTTCACTTCTTTTATATGTGTCCAGGTAGTCTTAATTTCTTGCAAATCAAATCTATTAGAATCTCATTAAAGGGCATGTTGTGTAATTACTGGTAATATTTTTATATTTTCACTACAAGATGCTCGTCTGTTTACTAGTTAATTACCATGTTGGACAATAAAGACTAACGTTCATCATAAAACAATCAAGCAAGCAGGCTCTTAGGACATGAAATCGATTAATTTTGGCTCCTTTTCAACATCAACACTCTGCTGGCTGACATGACAAGTAGTGGTGGGGGGGGGAAAAATAGACACATTATCTTATCATGATATTTTGCATGGCAATGTTGCACTGATGCAGTCATACCAAATATGGATATCCTATTATAAAACTTGCAAATGCAAATCGAACATTTTAGTACTAGAATAATAGAATCAATTTTATTTTATTAGTCCATCTAAATAAATTTTAAAATGCTTCATTTTCTGAAGGGGAAATTTTGTTTTACATTTGTTGTACAAGCTGCACTGCTCAATATACATTACCAGTCAAAAGTTTGGATGCGCTTGGCCACAGTGGAGTATGGCCAAGCGTGTCCAGACTCTTGACTGGTAGTGTAAGGCTGGAAAAGTAAATGGTGTTACAAAAGAAACAGCTTCAGGAACATGTTGAAACTAATTAGGTCAATTGGCAACAGGCCGTAATGTGATCGGGTATAAAACAAGCACTTTAAAAAGACAGAGTCTCTCAGAAATAAAGATGGGCAGAGGTTCAGCAATCTGCCAGAAACTGTGCTTACAAATTGTGAGGCAATTTTAGAAATATGTTCCTCAATGTAAAAATGGAAAGACATTGAATGTTCCATCATCTCCAGTGCATGATATCATCAAAAGAATCAGAGAATCTGGAGATATCTCTGTGTGCAAAGGACACAGCCAAAAACCAATACTGGATGCCTGTGATCTTTGAGCCTTCAGGCAGCACTGCATTGCAAACAGGCATAATTCTGTCATGGAAATCACTGCATGGGCTCAGGAAAGCTTTCAGAAATGGGGGTCTATGAACACAGTTTTCTGTGTCATCCACA